>NW_019280592.1:172099-191715 GCF_000648695.1 Onthophagus taurus | reverse complement strand
CCGTTTTGAAAAATAACTTTTAGTTTTTGAGGAAACAATATTTGAAGTTTTGATAACATTTTCGACGTTGCAATTTTCATCGATAATTTTCAAAATTCGCTATAAAATTATTTTCTTGAAGGATTCCTGTAAAAATATCACCAATTATTAATTAAAGTATCGTTTCAAAATATTTTTATAAATGTCAAAATAGATTTTTAAGTAATTTTTAGCAGTCGTAGATAACATGTTGTATATCACACATGAACTAGAGAATAATGACAGTACTCGTGTGATTACATATTTAAATAACTATTAATTTTTCTATTAATTGTACGTAAAAATACTTTATCGTTTTTGAATCGACAGGAAAGCGGAAACAAGTTGCAATTAATTAATCGCTAATTATTCCGGTTTCGTGGGGTTGCGGCGGACTACAAAGAGTTGCCGCCGAGCGATTTCCGCGAGACACGCGACTCCTACAACTAAAATTAAACTGTACAAACGTGCGCAAATCCAGCGAATAATTTACGATTATCATTCGTAAAGAGAAAGAGGGAAAGAGAGTGAAGTATGGGGTTACGTAACGCCGAATTAAGGGTGAAGAATGGAAACGAACGAGCGGCGGACCGCCCGTGTTAGATTTTATCACCGCTTCCTTTTGAGGGTTATATTTCTTTCTAATTGAGCTTTAGGTCGACGTATGTAGTAGAATGGAAGAATGTTCTCTCTTCCTGAGAAAGATCTATCGTCGTTCGCATTAGGTTTTAATTTATTTTTATTTTTATTCAAGTGTTCTAGGAATTAATGCCACCCAAAATTTCAAAAATAAAAACGTACTTATTTAAATTCGCTTCATAATTTAAACATTAAAATCTAAAAGACCGAAGAAACCAGATAAAAACCGAAAATAATAACGAATATAATTACGAACGAGATCAAAAAGAAATAAATTAAGTAAAACCAGAATCCAGAAGATGTTAAAATAACGACAAAGGTACTTGAATTAAATAAGGAGAAGAAAAGATTAACCTAGTAATATTGAGATATTTGAAGAAGGAAAGAAGTCAGAAAACTCTACCTATTAAAATATATTTTCAAGACCAAATATATTCGCGCTCAACTTCATAATTATTTTGTTTTCATTGTAAATCCTATTAAAAGATTGAAATGTAAAAATTTTTCATATGACAGTATACGATTTGCTTATTGCAATGCCAATACTGTGATATTGGTTGCATACTTGCAATGATGACGTCAGGTACGATAAATATACGATTTGTGTATTGCAATACCAATACTGTAATATTGGTTGCATACTTGCAATGATGACGTCAGGTACGATAATTAATTAACACACTGTATGTGTTCATATCTTGTCCTTAATATATTGTGAAATCTTTGGTTTATACTTATCAACCCTACGTGAGAGTTGGTAACCATGCATAATTGCAAAAAAGAGTAAATCCACGATAAGCTATGGGAGTAAATGTTCTCAACCTCACTGTTCCAAACACCAAACCGTAGGCAAAAATAATAGCAGTAACACGTGAGCACCTCAGCCCACAAAGCATGCTGAGGTAAATCAGGATCATTGCAGTAGGACGTTTACTGCCAATCTAAGTCAATAAAGAAGCAAACTCTGGCGAATCAAAGAAGTATTTGTAAAATGTATAATACCAATAGAAAGTTTATTGCCACCAAGATTTACAATAATAAAAGAAAAATATACATTATTCTATAATATTAACGCAAGGTTGACAAAAGGTTAATTTATCGCCAGAGGTGATGTTTTCAAAAAGACCCAACCGGCAATTTATGTATGGAATTAAGAGAAATAATTACTATGGCAACTATGGGAAAAAAAGCAAAATCAAAAAAAACTAAGTCTACAAGAAAATCGGATCAAGCGAAAAATGATTGGAAAAGAGCAAATAAAGCTGTCAGCTGAAGAGGGAAAAGAGAAGAAGCAGATGACACCAAAAATCAGTCTCAGATAACTGTAGAGACAATACGTGAGTTGTTAGCGAAGCTCTGAATATGGAAAAGCTACGAGCATTACGCAATTCCGTGGGTAAATTATTCCACAAAGTTATAGCTTGTACAGTGAAAGATCTGTGATATATTTCAGTATGATGAGCGGAAAACATGAATGAGACATCAGAGTGCTCTAGTAAGAATACCACGAGATGCCATAAACTGAAATGCAGTAAACACGTAAATTGGAGATTGAGAGGAAAGTATCTTGTATAAGATAATTAATATGCGAAAAGATCTACGGTTCTCAACGGTGAGCATCTCGAGATGATTACGATATGGTGTAACATGGTCATACTTTCTCAGGTCGAAAATAAAGCGCAGACAATTATTTTGTAACCTCTCTAATTTGTTACGGAGACTAATCGAGAGGTCTGGGTAAACGGAATCGGCATAGTCCAAATGGGGGAGAATTGAAGAGTAACAGAGGTTGCGACGAACAATAGGTGGAAGGAACCAACCAAATTTGCATAGGGAGTAGAAACAGAAATAGACCTTCCTGTAGACAGACTGAATCTGTGGCTGCCAGGACAATGCAGAATCCATTATCACCCCCAAGTTTTTAACTATTTGACAAAATTGTATGATGTTACCATCAAATATCAGATGGGTATTGTGTTAGCAAAGGTCTTGATCCGAAAGTATTAGTTTGAATCTTTGCTATATTCAAACTCAAGCCATGGCATCTACACCATTCTAGAACACTATCAAGATCATCCACACCTGCAGAGGTATAAATTTGGAGGTCGTCTGCATATAGGTGACAGTTGCACTTAATTACCTTAGTAATACAATTATAAAAATATATACAATATTATAAAAATAGCAAACTAAATATTTGGACTGGAAAATGTCTGGAATTGTTATTGGATAGAGTGCAATGGTTGATGCCTCCAAACTCTAAGAGCAAATATGAAATTGCAACAGTCAGAAATTTATAATGACTTATGCAAGATTTGAAACTTGAACAAAATATCACAAATTATTAAATTAAACAAAAACAAGCTTAGTATTGGTATTGCTCAATACCAATACTAACTCTTAATGCTAACTTTAAGAAACTATCAAGGTTTACGTTGGTTAAGTTTTGAACTGCAAGAAAATGTCTACCAGCACATTGATAAAGTTGTAGATTGTAAGAAGAACTGGCAGGTTTTTATGGCATTAGAATTATCCTGGAGTGACACCATACTACAAGATATATTGTCTTTATCGATAAGATATGTCAATCGGGGCTGTTTAAGATGTGCTAAGAGTTCTGAAATCATTCAATCACAGGATTTAGTAATTTGGTAATAAATCCAACCCAACCCAAGATTATTGAGTTCGCACAAGAATTTAAAGCTATGTTCTAGCAATTACAAAGTAATTTGTGGCAAAAGCTGGTGATAAATTTGATGCATTACTTGTATTATGGCAAATGGCATAAAGATATCTCAAATTTTTGTGCAGGATGTCTCAATTTCGTTATCTCTGATTTTGGCTATCTCCGAAACTAAAAGAGATAGAAAAAAAAGTAGCTTACATGGCTTTTTGAATAAAAATTCTTATTCTGAGTACTTTTTTAAGCAAAAACGATACTCTTATGAAAATGCGCTTTTATTATTCGATACAGACCAATCTTTTTAGAGGATAGTTAAAGATAGTTAAAATAATGTGTGCCATGAAAACAAAGTAGGTAAATTAACTAATGCTTTAGTTTATTAATATTTTTAATTTAAATAATAAAAGAAAAAAATTAAAGAAATTGTTGAAAATGTAAAAAATTTTGCATAATTCTGACCGACGAATTACTGATCGAGTAATGGTATTTAAGAACGGCCTTATGTCATTAGAAGCATTCCTAATCCTATTAAAAGTTCATCTCTTGTGGGAACTGGTGTCTCATACAATTTTCTTTTCAAATATCTCCGTAAAAAAAAATCAGAAAAGTTATTATTATTTTAATCCGTGAAGTATACGTTAGAGAGCGCCCAATTAAATCAATTAAAAAATTTAACTTAAACACCCTGTATCTTCAAAACAAAGCGTTTGTCGACCTATGTTTATATGAAGTTTTTGTGCTAATTTTAAAAGATGTATCGATTGTTAAAATTCTGCTACACAAACCTGAAACACCCTGTATATTTGTTATCAGAAGAAAATAAATTATTTTAGGTCATAGCTAACTATGGAAATCTCGAAAATAAAAGATGGGAAAAAAATTCTACCTACCCCACTGAATTCTTCGTAAAAGGTTGACCATATAATGTTTTATTTATAATACTCCATCTTTGATAATAAGTGAGATATTCGCGATTGTCGTTTTCGCAAAATTTTTAATTGCATTTCTTAACGCTTGTGAAAGTGTAATAATTAACAAAGTATATGTATACGTTTTAACATTTATTTCCGAAAATTATATTAAACGTTGTAATTTGTTAATAATTCATTGATACATTTTCTTTCTTGTATTTTCTTTTAACGCAAATTTAATTTAACTCCATTAAAAGAGTGAGTCTTTTTATTAATTTCCATATAACAAAGTAGTTTCTTCGGAATCCGTTGGTATAAATGTAATTTACATGGAAATGCAACTCTTATTGCCCTCTTTTACTTCCCCTCGCATTTTTTTTCTTTTTAATACACACAATTAAATACAATTTCAATCAGACCGTCCTCATTAATAATTTCACGATGAACCCAAACCGTTGGGTTTTTTAATGATCGAAAAAGAAGGACGAGGCGAAGATAAGATCTACGACCGGACATCAAAAAGAGAACGAACGTACGCGGACGTCGGACGTCGAACGTCGACTTTGCCACAGCAGTAATTATTATTAAAAACGCGGGTAGACGCGGGCAGGTGGTTGGTGTTTGTCTTCTCGAGTTCAATATAAACGATAAAGAGGATAGAGGAGGAATCGAGTTCGGTATTTAACGTTCTACTTGGCGATTATGCATCGTTTCGGTAATTCTCGTGGACATTATACACATGTAAATTCGTCGATTAACATAAATTTTTGCGCGCGGGGTCTCGGGCTAAGGGCACCGCTTGATATTATTTGCATAACAAACCGTCGGAGGCGCAAACGCCCAAGCCCCAGAATACATTATGCGGAATTATTGATTTTAATGACTGTGGGTTTATCTGAGGACGTCATTTGCGACTTTTATCTCAATAACATATCAAAAATCTATTTTACATCTTCATAAACAACATAAGAAAATCATTTAAAGAAATTTTTTCTAATGTTATTTATGCGACGTTCAGTTTCTTTAACACATTTGTCGTCCATCAACGTCTTTTCGAACGAATTAGCTAAACTCAATGTACGTATATCTATTATAGAGATCTAAATTGCGCGTGCACGGTAATTGGCGAATTTATTATATAGAAAAGTTGTTTCGAGGCAAAAGCACAAGAAAACAGACGAGAAAGAGATGAAGTACCACACCTCTTCTACTCTCCTTTAAGCTTCAATTAAAATAATTCGCGATGCGGATCGGGACGCGCCGTTTTCGTCTGTCAAGTAAGCGCATGATGTCGGCTGACGGAAGCGAAACGGTCCGTTTATGATGGAACGGGTTAGTGCAAGACGTGATCTATGCGTTTTTAACATAAAACCGCTTATTGGTGGTGGACGAACCTTTTCTTATCTCGAGATCGCACGCAAAGTGTTAAGTGAAGAACTACCTCGAGCGAAATTGTTTTTGAAGCGATGGTTTTAAACTTGTTTTCTTGTCGGAAAGAACGATTATAGTTTTCTATATTATCATTATGATGTCTACAAGATATTTATTTTTTCATTTTTTCGAAAAATAATCGAAAATATTCTCGATACGCTCGATAATTTTCATGGGTATGGACGCATGTTACGTCTGAGAATGTGAGAATATGTATTATGGATAAAGTTTGTGTTACGTTAATTAATGTATGTACACAATTTCCTGACAGTAATTTTAATAATTGTAATACTAGTCGTGTACGTTATTGTATATAATTAGAACAAAACCTTTGGGAGGAATATTTCTTAATAAAATATTTAATAATTAAATAGATAATATTGAAATTATATTGTCAGCGCCAAAAATTTTTCAATGTACCAATTGGCAAAGGTTCTTATTAAGATTTTATCTCCTTTTACAAGTAAAACAGAATCATATGTTAGAAATTCTACTCATTTTGTGGGATCAATCAAAAGTATGAAATTTCGATGTAAAACCTCCAGTTACCAGAGTACCAGTTAAAACTACTGTGGATGATCTCTACCAGAATCTCATTCCGGAGATGGGATCATCTTTGTCTGAAGATGCACGGCTAAACCCGAAACTTTCCAGTTCTAGGTCTAGTGTTAGTTCTAGTTATAATTGTTATTGATCGTTAGATTGTTATACAGGGTGATTTAAACATACGGAGCAGACTAAAACGGTAGGTACTAGGGGCCAAATTAAAGATATTTTCTTAATAATGTTTTGACCACAACTTAATAATCACAAAGATATAGAACGTTAAAGTTGAATTAATGGCCGAGCATTTCTTACAATATACGATATTACATTACATTTAAATTCCAACTGCGAATATTTCGGGGTTACTCAAACAATGCAAAATTAACAAAAATAATAAAATCTCTGTAATATAGCAGTTACGGCTATTTAAAAATTTGTTAAAACGCTTAAAAACTGGTGTTTTTTTGTTGAGAATCGCTGATACCATGTTTTTATTGCTGTCAATCCAGTTAACTTGCTTACATAACAGCGGACATGTCATTTAACAGTTCATAAACAATGTCATTTTACTTCAAAATTAGAACTATTACAAATCAAAAAGTACAATGGCGCTTTACAGTAACGAGGAATACGTAGATGTGCTTATTGTTTATGGAGCTGCTGGAGAAAACGCTGCAGATGCAAGAGATCTGTATTTGAAGCGATTTCCAAATCGACAGAGTCCTTCAGAAAACACTTTTCTTCGGTTAGTCCAGCGGGAAAGAGAGACAACCTAAGAAAGGTCTTGGTGGCGGTAGACCAAACAGATATGGAGTGAATGTAGAAAAAGAAGTTCTAGAAATTGTTGATGCAGATGCAACTACTAGTACTCGTCAAATTTCTCACCAACTCGAAGTTTCCCAGAACTTTGTTTGGCGTACATTGAAAAGTAATGGTTTATACCCCAACCATTTGCAAAAGGTGGAAGGATTGATTCCCGCTGATTATCCTTTGCGGCTACAACTTTAGAGTAGCTAAATAATTATTTTAGAAATTTTGCATTTAAAACATTATTATTAGACGTTTCACAAATTAACATCTTTCATTTCTTTTAACAAATTATGTATTATCTAAAATAACAAAACTACTGAAATAATAAATTTTCTAGTTTTACAGCTCCTTCAAAAATGAATTTACTAAATATCAGCGGTTCTCAAAAATTGACATTAAATTATTTAAAAAATTAATATGCGATATCTATGTAACTATTAAGTTTTTGACAAAACATTATTATGAAAATCTCTTCAGTTTTACCTCTAGTACCTACCCTTTTAGTCTGCTCCGTATGTTATAAATCACTCTGTATATATTTATTTAAATAAAAGTGGAACCAACACTTGACCTAAAACTAGAAACATTCGGATTTAGCCGTACGTCTCTCAAGACGGTGTAATGTTAGTTGTAGAGACAGTGGTAAGTAGCACTAGTTAGCATAAGATATCACTATGCATCGTAAACGAAAATAAAACTACAGCATCAAAATCATCTAGTTTGGAGAAATTAGATGTTTTTTTTGTGTTTTTTTTGGGTGTCGCAAAGTTTACCTAAGATCGAACAAGCGAAAATAAAATTAAATCTAAGTAATGCGGTTCTTCAAGCGGGGATTCACCAACACAGCCATATTGCTACAGGAGAGCAATGTTCGAGTCATTCTTCAGTGGCATCTACTCATCAAACTTCATCCTATACATCTATTTTATCACCAGACGAACCAACAAAGTTTGAAAACATATATTATCAAAATTATTCAATATATTTTTTAATAAAATGTGAATGTAGAGTTATCAGTACTTACCTTAAACAAACTGCCAGTCTTTCCCGTGTACTAATTGGTTCTCCAAACTGAGTACTTTTCTTTTGTATTTTATTTTTAATATAATCATGTACAAATTCAAATTGTTCTTTAGACATTCTAAAGTACATATAAAACTTTTTCGAATGTTCCTCCAATTTTTTTACTAATCGATGATATTAACCGAAATTATTTCGTTTTTTGTTAACTTCATCTACCCAGTATGACCTTTTCTTTTTACTTCCACTAATAACTAGACATGTAGCCATATTTTTTAAATCTTCTTCCTATTCTGAGGAACTTGAAGAATTGCTACTGTACTCCATCGAATACATTATAAATCGTTTCACAACAATGCGATATTAAACAGTGTGTATAAAATGAGCACGAAATTGTACGAAATGTGTGTAACAAAAATGTGTCTCCTGCGCTTCATATCACTTGATATCATGCTTATATGATAGCACGAAAGCTCACGTGACGTGAGCATAGTGTGTTCCTACCTAAGGGTCGTACGGCAGCAGTAACCTGAAACTTTCTAGTTCTAGGTCTAGTGTTAGTTCGAGTTTTGCACTAGCACTATCACTGAAACTAACACTCGACCTAGAACTAGAATCATTCGGATTTAGCCGTCTTGAGAGACGTGCGGCTAAATCCGAATGTTTCTAGTTCTAGGTCTAATGTTTTTTCTTGTGACAGTGATAGGTAGCGCTTAGTTAGTATAAGATCTCACTATGTTGCATATTTTTATTGTACTAAAATTAGAACTAACACTAGACCTAGAACTACAAACATTCGGGTTTAACCATGCGTCTGAGCGTTAGATTGTTGTATATATTTATTGAACTAAAAGTGGAACCAACACTGAACCTAGAACTAGAAACATTTGGGTTTAGCCGTCTTAAGAGACGTACGACAGCAGTATCGCGAAACATTCTAGTTCTAGGTCTAGTGTTAGTTCTAGTTTTACACTAGCACTAAGCTTACTAGCCTAAGAAGACAGAGTTGATTCTTTTCACACGGATGAGCAAGTTTGGCAAGCCCAGAATGCCATCTCTCGCTAATACTCCATTAGTCTTGTCAAAAGAAGTCAAATATGTAGGCATTACACTTGACAATAAAATGACATGGAAAGCTCACCTAAATAATAGAGTAAAAAAAGCATTCGGTCAATGCCGGAGGGCTATAGGTTAGACATGGGATTTGTCAACCAAAACTGCCCTCTGGATTTATATGGCAGTAATCCGACCTATACTTACATAATATGGTGCAATAGTATGGTGGTCAAAAACCTTACAGTCTACATCCACTGCTGCACTTAATAGAATACAGAGACTTGCGTATTTGTATGTTACAGGTGCACTGCGGACTACCCCCACTGAAGCCATGGAAAACATGTTGAACCTAACGCCACTTCATATGTTCATTCAAGACGTGGCACTGGTGACCATGATCCGACTGCGTGCAGCAGGAATTCTATTGGGTGAGAGAGACAATAAAAATACCGTACTCTGGAATGACATGGTGGATCATTCGCCAATTCTAGAATGTAAAACGGACTTTACACCCTTACAACACATTTTTACGAAGAAATACCTCACCCACCCAAGTTGCACAGAAATAGAAGTAAAATACAGCTTTAAAATATATACTGATGGTTCAAGTAGACGGGAAGGAGCTGGAGCTGGAGTCTTCTCGTATGATCTCCGTCTCCACGTATCTGAACCACTGGGTAAATTGCCATACAACTAGCCGCTAATGTTATTGTTAGATCCAATTTGGAAGCTAAGACTTTTACAATTTACACTGACAGTAGACAAGCTCTAAAATAGCGTAGAATAACAATTACCTCAGGACTTGTAATGGATTTTCATCTGACATTGGAGAAGGCCGTAGTGCGTAACTGTGTTATACTTCAATGGACAAAAGGACACTCGACCTGTTCAGGTAACAAGCACGCTGATAGGCTTGCTAAAAGGGCTGCCAAGCGAGTGCCCTCTTCGTCTGAACCGATAATTGCTCCGTACTTATCAACTCAAATTAAGATAATTAAAGATTTCACCCACAAAAAGTTTATGAACTGGTGGGACAGGGTTAAGGGCTGCCACTTGTCTAAGGAACTACTTCGTTACCCCTCAGCAGAGGCAGCCTTGAATTGTAACGGGACTCGTCACGGGCCACTGTAAGGTAAACAAACATCTTCATAACTTTAAGCTTCCTGTTAGGTCTCTCTGTCGCTTTTGTGAAGAGAGCGAGAAGACTGTTCGACACATCTTGTGTGGCTGCCCCACTCTGCAAGACCTCAGAATGAGAGACTTCGGAGAGGAATGGCCGAGCATGGATGGCATCAGGAACACACCTTTGAGCTGTATCTGAGCCTTCAGAAATTCGTTAGGTTGGTTGATGTAGCCGGAGAGAGTGTAGGAGGATGTACAAGTGGAAAATTGGGGCCCAGGTGCTGTAGACGTACATATATATATGCACTAACACTATCACTAGAACTAACACAAAACCTAAAACTAGAATCATTCGGATTTAGCCGTCTTGAAAGACCTGCGGCTAAATCCGAATGTTTCTAGTTCTCGGTCTTGTGTTAGTTCTAGTGATAGTGCTAGTGCAAAACTCGAACTAACATAAGACCTAGAACTAGAATCATTCGGGTTTAGCCGTTTTGAGAGACGTGCGGCTAAATCCGAATGTTTCTAGTTCTAGGTCTAATGTTTGTTCTTGTGACAGTGATAGGTAGCGCTAGTTAGCATAATATATTACAATGTTGCATATTTTTATTGCACTAAAACTACAACTAACACTAGACCTAAAACTAGAAACATTATAGAAACTTCTAGGTCTAATGTTTGTTCTTGTGACAGTGCAAGGTCTAGTGACGGCGCTAGTTAACACTAAATGTCACTATGTTTCATATACTTATTGAACTAAAACTAGAACTAACACTAGACCTAGGTTTAGCCGTACGTCTTATAAGAGGGCTAAATCTAGATCTGATGTTAGTTCTAGTTTTAATTTAATAAAAATATGCAACAACCTAACGCTGAATAACAACCAAAACTAGAACGGACACTAGCATTATCACTAGAACTAACAGTAGACCTAAAACTAGAAACAATCGGGTTTAGCCGTCTTGAAAGACTCTCGGCTAAACCCGAATGTTTCTAGTTCTAGGTCTAATGTTAGTTCAAGTCGTAGTGTTAAGTTAATTCTAGTCTTAGTTATTCAGCGCCCATTTGTGTGATTATAGTGATTATAGTACGGTTAGTTCTAGTTTTAGTTCAATATATATATAATACATTAATTAAAATAAAAGTAGTAATAATTATGTAAATAATATCTATTTTGCTCCGTATTGAAAAAGTGTGGAAATGGGTGAATTGTCATTTAGGTCTTAAATCAAACTGAAGTTAGCCTAAATATTTAGATGTCAAAAAATTAGTCATAAATTTAAATGACAATTAATACAATAAAAATTTTCAGTACATAAAAATAATAATCTCACTTGAGATGCAGCAAATTTATAAATTCTCATAAAACCAGTTCAAAAATCTCTTCTTGATGGTGGGTTCCAAGAAAAGATCACTTCGTGATTCAGCAAGTAGCAGCACCTCCTCCGACTCACTCACCAATCTTTCACCTCCCCGCAAGAAATTATTATTAAAATCGGCGCATAAATCGCCGATTTTAAACCACCCAATTGGGTTCAGAAAAAATATATTTAACGCCAATTTTCACAAAGATGCCCCTACAAAAGACGATTTTATGAGCGGAAATTGCACAAAAGATAGAAGTCATTATGACAAATGGAATTCAAAGGTCGATATGGCCGAGTACCTGCCGTGGTATCGATCGAGAGATTTGATTTGCGTGTTACGAACGATCAAGAAGATTAATTTTAACGATCCCAAAGCGAGAAGTGGAGCTTTAGAGAAATTGAATGGTTTAAATGACTCGGCGCCGTTCTCAAAGTTTAAACGATTCCCCGAGATTTATTACGTTTTTGAGGGTGGAGGAACTTTGTCGAAGAAAATACAACAGCTTCGGTGCGTCTTAGAGTTGAGTGTTTCCCCCTCAGATAAGAAGGAGTATACGCCGGATAATATGTGCAAGATTTTTAGAAGTTGTTGTACGATGATCATCGATGAATTAGTTAAAGGTGACGAAGTGTATGATAGAAAAAAATTTGAAAAAACTTTTGAAGTTACGTGGAAAGATGTCCCACCACCTCCTGCACGACCCCAACCAGATGGAGATGACGACGACAGAGATGATCCTTGTAAACCCCCACCTCGACCACCTCGTAGTTTTTAATTTTTCCGTCTATTAGTAGTACTGTAATATAATAGTGACAAATAATCTTTTTGTTTCATTTTGTTTGGTTACTTTTACATCAAAATTGGCAATGTATCACTCATCAAATTTACGTCAAGAAACAACACAATATTTATCAATTTTTACAACAACCTTTTCCAATTAATCTAGGAAAAAATCAGTTAATCGTACCCGTCATGAAAAGACATTGTTGTTTTTCTGATAAGTCGACTTGTGATATGACGCAACGAAGAAGATCAGAAAAGAAACAAAGGTACGAACAATACTCGAATAAAAGAATACTTTGTACTTGCCCAAAGCATGGGACTATAGTCAGCGAAGAACCACCCCGATATTTGAATTGGAACGCAAGATCGGGTGCTCTTCAATGCCTTTCTTGGTACCTATCAAAAGATTTAATTTGTGCCGTCAAAAACATCAGAAAAATGAACTACATGAATACAAAAGTGCGAAGAAAAGCTTTGGCAATTCTCAACAAAATGAACGACAACGCCCCATTTTCAGAACACATTCGATTTCCTGAACAATATTACATCCTAGAAGACGACGGCCCGTTAAACAGAAATTTACAAGAACTAAGGGCTCTGTTAGAAGTATCAGAAAGTGGTTCGTGGTTTTGGTCGAAAAAACAACCAGAAATCGATACGAAAGTATTAAACACCAAATTTCTATGTACTTGCCGAATATTAATGTCAGAGTTAGTAAAAGGTGATGATATCTACGATAGAGCGAAGTTTGAAGATAAATTCAACTTAAGATGGTCCGAAGATTGTGGTCCACCGCCAAAAGATAAAAGTCAAACAAAGGTTGATCGACGAAACGAGAGCGGAAAATGTGCTACGTGTGGTAATGAAACTAATAAAGGAAAGTGTAAATGTTGTAACTGTAAAACTGAAAGGAAAAATGATGATGTAGAAAAGTAAGGAACATTGTTGCCGAAATTTAAGTGAAAAATCGATCACGTTAAAGAAAAAAAAGTATTTGCTTTAGGTTTATTTAATTTTCTTTCTTTGTAACTATTAATCAAGTCAAGAATAAAAAGAAATTGTTACTAAAATTTAACTTTTTTTTAAGGCTTTTTTTAACTTTTTCCGTATATATCATCTTCCATTTAGCAATAAATAGAAATGTTATAATTACTTCAATTTTACCTCATCCACAATTAAATGTACTCCCTCCTTATGCATAAATTGCATTGTTAATTAACATTCAAAGTCTCGAGAATCCTGAAACTTATTCATTATTATGTTGATAAATGTCAAATATGATTTTAGTGCCATTGATGATGTTGAGGAAGACCAAGAACTGTATCAAAAATAATTTTGTAGATATTAGGGATGTTTCAAAATACGATACAATTGTTTTGTCATATCAAAGGCGATAAATCACGGAGAAGATGTTGAGATGTGCCATGTTAATATTGAAAGATGTCGATGTATGTAGGGAGATGTCAGAAAGAGGGTAGAAAAATATCATGATGGAAAAGTTAAAGACGATGTTGGAAATCATGTTGCGAAATATCACGAATAATGTTTAACGGTTTCAAAGACAATATTGCTAGATGATGTAGAAGATCTTGAGAGAGGCCAATATAGTAATGAGAGACTACATGCATTATGATGATTTAGCCGTCTTATGAGACGCACGGCTAAACCAGAATGTTTTTGGTTTTAGATCCAGTGTTACTTGTAGAACTAGTGTTAGTTCTAGTTTTAGTTGTTCTTCAACGTTAGATTGTTGCATATCTTTCTTTGAACTAAACTAGAACTAACACTAGACGTAGAACGGGGAGGATTTACCGAAGTATATTCCAATACAAAGGAGTAGCCATGGGATCATCTTTGTCTGAAGATGTACGGCTAAACCCGAATGTTTCTAGTCTAGTGTTAATTCTAGTTTAATTGCTATTCAGCGCTAGATTGCTGTATATCTTTATTGAACTAATACTTGTATTTGAACTAATACTAGAAATAGAGCTAGAAACATTCGGGTTTAGCCGTACGTCTCTTAAGACGGCTCCCTATGTCACTCCCTATTGAAAGAGGGTGCGAATGGGTTAATTGTCATTTAGGTCTTAAATCAAACTGAAGTTAGCCTAAATATTTTGATGTCAAAAAATTAGTCATGAAGTCAAATGACAATTTAATACAACTGTTTTGGTGTCAAAGGCGATGATTGATAAATGGTGGAGAAGATGTTGAGATGTGCCATGTTAATATTGAAAGATATCGATGTATGTAGGGAGGAAGAAAAAGGGTAGAAGAATATCATGATGAAAAGGTTAAAGACGATGTTGGAAATCATGTTGCAAAATATAGACAATGTTGCTAGATAGAATAGAGAGGATCTTAAGAGAGACCAAGATAGTAATGAGAAACTACATGGATTATGAAGGAAAATGACAGAGTAATACCATATGTCATATTACAAAGGACTAAGTAATCTATTAGAAGCTGTAAGTAGTTGTGTTGCACCCAATCTGTCATTAGCATTATCTAATCATCCGTATGATGTAGATTTCCAGTGGCAACACCTTTTCTGCTATCAGCAGTATCTATCCTGCTGCCCGCATCGTCTAATTTTCTGTCAAAACCATCTTTCTTTTTTAATATTTTATTTACCAGAGCTGTTCTAGAGTATAGCAGAGTATGACATTTTTATTATTTAACAATATATACAATGTAATATACAACGTGAGAAGTCGCCTTCGCTCTCCTAAGCACCTTGTGGGTTCGGTTGGGTTCGGTTAGAAGAAAAAATAACTTACAGTAAGTATCGATTTTGGTCCGTTGTAATCACCTGTGAGTATTTTTTCTGCCCAAATTGTAGAGTTCTGTTGATTCACACATGTGTAGTCGTTCGTAAAACTTTTATATTTAGACTAATGGATACTTATTTATTTTCTTATTATATGTAAATATTTCTGTTTTCGTTCGAATTTCACTCATAAAAAGTGGGCCCGTTTATCACAACTGCAAGGCAAACGTCCGCGCTCACTTACGTTTTTGGGTTGGGTTGAGTACCCTGCGCAAAAAAAGGGTTGGGTTGGTTTACAACCCAAACTTGCCAATAATATCTAATCTTCTATAGATCTAGTCTTTCATTGGTAGAGAAATATATTCTTGAACGAAGATTATTACTGTTTCCTCAAACTTATCATATTCTTATATATCCACAAAAAGATCGTTTTGTGGAGTGAAGAATAACCACATATTTTCAAAGCAAGTATACAAATATTCTTGATTCTCAAGAAAACGAATTCTTAGTGAAAGTAAATCAAGAATCTCGAAAAAGAGTATCTTACTTGTTAGTGTTGCGTCAAAAATCCCATTTTCGTATCGAGAATAGATTTCTTAAGTCAAGAATAACGTATCTTTCTTTTTAGAAAAACTTATTCATGTAACAACAATCTTGTATAATTCTTCATTTGAGTATTATAAATTGTAGACGCAAGAATGAATTTTTTGATACAAAAAATTGATATTCTTCGATGCTAAGATGCTAAGATACTCTTAAAATAAAAAAATATTTTTGTTTTAAGGGTATCTTATACTTGTTTCTAAGAAATTTAAGAATAAATTTTTCTTGAAAGTCAAGAATATGACCAAAGAAATTGCTCAGAACGCGTTGTAATCATTTAAGCTCACCTACAACGCGATGTAGGTAAAAATTTTGGGTATTGCGAGTAACAGTTATATTTTACAGTTGGCAACACAAAAAGTAACTAAAAAACTAACCATACTTTCAGCGCAAGTGCAAGAAATATATGTCCAAACCTATCATCTGCAAGTACAAGAATATTAAAAAGAACGCGTCATTTGCGCATGGGTGCAAGATAAATTACCGCAATATTCCTTACTGGCAATGAAACTTGCGAACTGTAAAGTGGCCTTAAAGAAAGATTAAATTCTTCTTGTAGAAAACTAGATACTGCTTAAAGAAAACTGTTATTGGAAGACTAGATATTGCCGGCGAAAGACTACATATTGGAAGACTAAACACTGCTTGTGGACGACTACAAAAGAGTAAGTCTGTAAGATTCTAAAATAAGAGTCTACAAGTTTGTAAGACTGCATCCAGCCTTACAAAACACTGGATGCAATTGACAGAAAACTGTATACTACCAATGAAAGACTAGATTTATTCTATAGAAGATTAAATATTATTGGCAAGTATAGGTTGTAAACCAACCCAACCCTTTTTTTTGCGCAGGGAAAGTTCCACGAACGACTACACATGTGTGAATCAACAGAACTCTACAATTTGGCAGACGAATAGAATAGAATTTGGTAACGTGTTTTGATGGTTTGTTTGTGTACAATTGGCTCAATCTTTCAAAAAATATGTGTTGGCAGCATTGATTGCAACTGAAATATTGTAGTTAGAAGTTGCCAAATGTAAAGTCACTCGCGCTAGGTATTGCCGCAATAACTTCGTGCAACATACCTTGCATGCAAGAAAAATTGCTTACTGTAAAGTGGCCTTTAGGATTATCGAGTTATATGCAATATTTTGTCTTTTGACAGCAACATCTAGTTTCCTGCAAGCAGTATCTAGATATCCACAAGAAGAATCTTGTTTTTGCTGTTAGATTCCTTCAACATTATTAGTCATTATAAGTATTCCCAATATATTTCCGATAAATTCCTGATTTGAATATCTGAGTATACCTGAGTTGAAGATAAAGAGGTATCAAGATTTTTTTGTGGACGAAATGGGTATTAAAGAGAATAGGAACTTCCATTACCAAAAATCTTCGCAATCTCAAACCATAAAACAATGATCAATTTTTTGGTATTTCCATTACCAAAAGCATGGTTGCTCCACTCACCTGACTCAACTTCAATACATTTTTAGGCTTATATTGGTATATTTTGCTGTGCCTGTTAAAGTGATAATAATTTTATTATTAAAGTTTATTTTTATTCTATTAGTACATCCTTATAAAGATCATGTTTTGTCGATTTCTTGTCTGGCGTTGAAGTTTCGAGAATTAGTGGCGACATAAAATTAGGGGTTCTTAAAGTATGAATACGGTGAGAAGTGGACATCATATAACGAAGAACGAACGGGGCGCGAAGTAGAAAACCGACGAGTCATCGGTAGCGAGTTAAACGGCAACCTATAACTACTGTCAGATAGGGATCGCGCGTCAACACCGTCGAACCGCTATTATCGCGTCCTCGCTACTGCAACGCGCGCCCCCCGTTCATCCTCCCACTCTCCTCTTCCGCCCCCAGCTTCTCCTTTCTTTACCGCCGCTAACACATCCTACGGTGCTGTCTGACGCACAATAACGTTCCTCCACCAACTTGTACTCACGGTACCGTCATTAACACCAAACGCCCCCCATCATTATAATAAGGACCCTTCATCTACTAAGGCAAAAAAAGAATTTCTTTTTTTTTCTTAGACGATCTTACCTAAAGAATTCTGCAAGAAATATACGCGTGAATTTGACTGATTTTATTTATACTTACTTAAATGAATTCTTAGAAGACGAAGTGAAGGGGATAAAGAACAGAGGATGTTATAAGAAAGGAGAAGACGTGGTGAGAGGGTTGATTGTGATCTGCGGTACCCAATTAGCGTTTTATGGCCTGCTCACGGCATAAATCGCGTATAAACAATATCTGCACGTCGAGGTGGACGCCGAGGACCGGAGTCACGTGATTTACTGCGCCGTGCCATGTGAGAAAGTCGAGCGGAGGTCGAGGTCCAAGAAAATTTTACCACGAAAAATCTTACAAAATAGAAACAATAAAAATAATGAAACATAATTACTAATTTCATTTAAATTAAAATGCAATAAAAAGGTAATTTCTTATCTTAATCTAAATAAGATATTTGTATTATGTTTGTATATTGATATTATCAATTTTCTAGTAAATTGAAGACACGTATTTGACTGTAGTGTTAAATAAACCTTTTCACATTCTGCTCCGTTTCGTAGAGAACGCACGTCCAAGTCTGAAGAC
Source organism: Onthophagus taurus (assembly GCF_000648695.1). Taxonomy (NCBI): domain Eukaryota; kingdom Metazoa; phylum Arthropoda; class Insecta; order Coleoptera; family Scarabaeidae; genus Onthophagus; species Onthophagus taurus. The sequence continues at coordinate 173,337 of NW_019280592.1, read as the reverse complement.
GCACGGCTAAACCCTAATGTTGCAAGTTCTAGGTCTAGTGTTTGTTTTAGTTTTACACTAGCACTATCACTAGAAGTAACACAAGACCTAGAACAAGAATCATTCGGGTTTAGGTGTCTTGAGAGACGTGTAGTTAAATCCGAATGTTTCTAGTTCTAGGTCTGGTGTTAGTTCTAGTGATAGTGGTAGGTAGCGCTAGTTAGCAGAAAATTTCGCTCTGTTGCATATTTTTATTACACTATCACTAGAACTAATACAAGACCTAGAACTAGAAACATTCGGATTTAGCCGCACGTCTCTGAAGACGGCTAAACCCGAATGATGTTAGTTCTAGTGTTAGTTCTAGTGATGGTGGTAGGTAGCGCCAGTTAGCAGAAGATATCACTATGTTGCATATTTTTATTGCATTATCACTAGAACTAACCCTAGACCTAGAACTAGAAACATTCGGATTTAGCCGCACGTCTCTCAAGACGGCTAAACCCGAATGATTCTAGTTCTAGGTCTTGTGTTTCTAGTTCTAGGTCTAGTGTCAGTTCTAGTAATGGTGGTAGGTAGCGTTAGTTAGCATAAGAAATCACTATGTCACATATTTTTATTGCACTATCACTAGAACTAACACAAGACCTAGAACTAGAATTATTCGGGTTTAGCCGTCTTGAGAGACGTGCGGCTAAATCTGAATGTTTCTAGTTCTAGGTCTAGTGTTAGTTCAAGTGATGATGGTAGGTAGCGGTAGTTAGCAGAAGATATCACTATGTTGCATATTTTTATTGCATTATCACTAGAACTAACACGAGACCTAGAATTAGAAACATTCGGATTTAGCCGCACGTCTCTCAAGACGGCTAAACCCGAATGAATTTATTTCTAGGTCTTGTGTTTCTAGTTCTAGTGATGGTGGTAGGTAGCGTTAGTTAGCATAAGAAATCACTATGTTACATATTTTTATTGCACTATCACTAGAACTAACACAAGACCTAGAACTATAATCATTCGGGTTTAGCCGTCTTGAGAGACGTGCGGCTAAATCCGAGTGTTTCTAGTTCTAGATCTAGTGTTAGTTCTAGTGATGGTGGTAGGTAGCGCCAGTTAGCAGAAGATATCACTATGTTGCATGTTTTTCTTGCATTTTCACTAAAACTAACCCTAGACCTAGAACTAGAAACATTCGGATTTAGCCGCACGTCTCTCAAGACGGCTAAACCCGAATGATTCTAGTTCTAGGTCTTGTGTTA
>NW_019280592.1:122770-171810 GCF_000648695.1 Onthophagus taurus | reverse complement strand
TTCGACGAATCGCGTATAAACAATATCTGCACGTCGAGGTGGACGCCGAGGACCGGAGTCACGTGATTTACTGCGCCGTGCCATGTGAGAAAGTCGAGCGGAGGTCGAGGTCCAAGAAAATTTTACCACGAAATATCTTACAAAATAGAAATAATAAAACATAATTATTAATTTCATTTAAATTAAAATGCAATAAAAAGGTAATTATTATTACTTATCTTAATCTAAATAAGATTTTTATGTTTCCTCAACGCACTTACATCAATCTTCTTGTAAAGTCAAGACACGTATTTGACTGTAGTGTTAAATAAATCCTTTCCACATTCTGCTCCGTTTCGTAGAGAACACACGTCGCCAATTCATCTTCTCTTCTACTTACTATCTTATTCTCTCTACTACGAAGAAAAGCACGTTCTTCGACAACAACGGCAGCAACCTCTCGAGGGAACGAAGCGCCAGGAAACCATCTGTACTCGGTGGAAGACGTGCGCATTGTCCTCTTCGGTGTTATCTACATCTGTTACACGCGGCGAGAGTCGTGTTTCTCCGCGTGCACCAGCACAATTTCGACGCACGGAAGAAGAAAAATCTTTCATCGGAACTAACGTTTCGATTCTCACTAAAGTGTAGAATATAAATTACATATTTACAGATTAAATTGGAAAAAAATAGTGTTAATTTTCTTGAAATTTTCTTTCATCAATCTTCATCGAAAACCGTTTTAAATGTTTAAATTCTAAAGATTCTCGAAGATCGTTTGAAATAGATGTAGATAACTCACGTGCAATATAAATGCAAATGTAGAAGTGATGGTGGTAATTTGAACGGCAAACAGATTCGTTATCGAAAATGATTTATTTTTCGAAATAAAAATGAATAATTTTTTTTGAAATTCTAATAAAACGGCTAACGGTAAATGTTGTTCTAAGACCAAGTAAGGAAAAGACGAACTTCTTCTCGAAGTAAACGTGCCGATACAATAATTTATCTTCCATCACGTAATTGCGGCAATATGAGCCTCCTTTACGAGAGCCGTGGCGGTTCGCGGGATAAATCACGGCGCGTCCCGCAATAATTAACTGTTTGCTCACGGTGGCTGCGGTAAGTCAAGCGATGCAGGGCCCCTCCGATCGTATCGGGACACGGCTATTGTCCCCCTATAAATCACCGGGGGGCCCCCTTGCGAAGGGCCTCCGCCGCCGACGACTCGCCGATATTGAGATATCGGAACCAAGGTACGGCGACGTCCCCCAGTCGTGACCTTAACATTTTTACGCTTATCTCGAGCGCCTGCGAAAATTAATTTACTGCTTGATATTATAATTATCGATGATTTATCGATCTGCCGCTTTGCAGACTGGAATAGTAAAATGTTTCTCGAATGCCACGAGGTTTAATTCCAATTGCAATATCTCCTTCCACTTTCTTTTTTGTAATGGTGTAGTAACCAAGAAAAAGATTTAAAATTTACAATTAACATAAATTAGTTATGATCATTTAGAATTAGATCAGCAACAAGTATCAGTTAAGATGCTAACTGCAGAATTAATTGAAAACGTCTTGTGCAAATGTAACACAATTAATCGTTATTTTGAAAGACTCTGAATAACTTTCAAAGACTTTTTGCCACTCTGGAGGGTACTGGGTACTTCTGGATGTACTCTTAGCGATTTTAGGAGAATAGATATTTTAATTTTCCATGTCTTTCCATCATCCAATTTACATTCAAAAATCTTGGGGTTTTCTGTAAACGCACTCCCATTTTCAGGAAGGAAGTTCATCACTACTTTCCCTTCTGGGAAAAAGATATTCTGGTTGCCTTTTATGACTACATTGAAAATCTTGACAATCAAAACGGGGATGATATCGGTGAGGGCTTTGTTCAGAAATGTTAGAGATTATATTGAGATGTCAGAAACGGTTTAAGTGCCACATCGAATATTTGTGATATCAAGGATGATGTTAAAAGATTTCGCGAACGACGTTTATAGATGTTGAGAAGGCTATTCATAAATTATGGAAAAGAAATTGAGAGAGGCCCACACATTGTTGATGCATGTTATGTGTTTTGTTGAAATATGTCAAAAACGAGGTGTTGAGAGATATCATAGATGATATTGAGAAATGCCAAGAAATATGTTACCAGCGATGATATTGGGAGATGTTAAGAATGATATTGAGAAGTATCAGGAATGTATGGAGATATACCAGAGACGATGTTGATAGATACCAAGGAGGATAGTGTAAAAAAAGATATCAGGGACAACGTTGAGAAATTTCGGAATTGGTATTAGAAGATATCAAAGATCGTTTAAAGATATCAATGAGAATATCAGGAATGATTTTGAAACATAGACGAATTAATCGAGGATATCAGGGACGATGTTTTGTGATATCATTTATGATATTTGCGAGATATTAGGGAATTTACGAGAATATCAAGATAAGAAATATCAAGGAACATGTTGTTAGACCATGATTTTCCTTATCGTTGAGGAAAATATTAACAATGTTATGAGATGAATAGTAACTGCATTGAGAGATCATGGAGACGATAATTTGAGATATTAAGAATGATTCTAGTAGATGGTGAAGAAGATGATGATGAAAGCAGCGACAATATTGGGGAATGATGAAGATAATGTTGAAAAATGTCGTAGATGTTTTGATGTAGAAGAAGGCCGAAATAATGTTCATAGTTGTTGTAATATTGAGATATATCAGGATCGATTTTGATACCGTAGACTATATTCGATAATTAAGGACGAAATTCATAAAATTTTCCAATGTTGTTGATAGATAATAGATAGATGATAGACAATATTCGTAGATATTAGGAATGATGGTGAGAGATATTAGGATAGTAAGAAATACCACGCAAGATGTTGAGGATTACTAAGAAGGATGTTGAGTTGATGATAAGATAGATGTTAAAATAAGGAAGATGTTGTAATAAGCAGCAATGATATTGAAAGATGTTAGGGACGATGTTGAGAAATATCAGGGATGATATTGAGAAATATCAAAGACTTTATTGATAGATTCCAAAGAAGATGTAAACAGATATTGTTGAAAGACCCGGAACAGTATTGAATGATACTCTAGATAATGATGAGTAATGGTGAAAATGATATTAGAAAATGACAGAGAATAATGCCTTTTAATAAAGGCATTATTATTATTATTATTATACATTAGGAATGATTTTGATGCCATAGACGCTTATTCGAGGATGTCAGAAACGATTTTTCACGATATCAGGGATGATATTTAAGAGTATAATGTATAAAGGATGATCTTGAGATATGTCAGAAATTATATTGTCAGGAATTAGGAACTATATCAGGAGATATCAAGCAAGATGTTGATAGCCGATGATCTTCTCCATTTTTGAAGAGAACAATGACGATATTATGAGATAATTAGAGTCAGAATGATAGAAAAGATATTGGGAGATCTCGAGAACTATAGTTAGAAGTATCCAAAGATATACTGATAGAGGATAAAGAAGATGTTGAGGAAGGTCAACACAGTGTTGAGATATGTTAATTGGAAATTGCTGAAAGATGCCAGGAACAATGTTGAAAGAAACCGTTGACAACATTGAGAAATATCGTGGATAATATTAGATAATATCATAGATGTTTAGAGATATCAAGGATGATGTTGGAAGCTGTTGGAGAAAATGTTGAAGACTGTTATGAGAATTACATTGAGATATGATAGAAATGATTTTAATACTAGCACGTTTATTCGAGGACATTAGGTACGATATTTCATGTTAGAGATAATATTTGAGAGAATAAGAGACGATGTTAAAAAATATCAGAAATACTATAATATTAAACACTTAAACACGCCAAGGAGCATGTTGACAGACGAAAAGAAGGACAATGTTGAGGAACGCAGTGACGATGTATGACAGGGACGTTTTTGACGAACGATAGTTTTAGATATTGAAAATGATATTGATAGATGATACAGACGATGATGAAGATGATGATGAATACAGTAGGTAACAACATTGGAGGATGACAGTAATAATGCTGGAAGGTTTCGAGTACCACATTTAAAGACATCAAAGACAATACTGATGTCAGGGATGTTCTGATGTCAGAACATTGTTAAATAATGTAGGGTTAAGGCTGAAATATGTTAAGGACGATGTTGAAAGATACTGTAAAGAATGCTGACATACGTCAAAGATGAGTAGTTTGCTAGATGAGATGTTTAGAGATACCAAGAAGAAAAATGATAAACGTTGGAAAAGGGTTTGAGAGAGAACAAGACGAACAAGATGAAATGTTAAGGGTTACGTTAAGATATAATAGAAATGATTTTGATGCCTTCGACGACTATTAGAGAACATCACTCCGATATTTTAAGATATTAGAGATGACATTAGATGATGGAAATGGTAACAGGATTATTAACACAGGATTATAACAGGATATTAAGAGATATCAGGAACAGTGTTTAAAGATATCATGGAAGATTTTAATAGACGATAGGGAATTTTAAAAAACTGTTAACACAATTAAAAAGAGCGCTCCTTCAACTATCTTAATCCGGGCTTTCATCGGTCAATATCTATTTTCGTCATCCTTAAATCACCCTTAATATACATCCCTACACGCAGAAACGCTTAATTAATAAGAAACTCTTCCTCTGCTCTCAACTTTCTTACTTGATAAAGAGAAAACTATAGACGTATATCTATCTTATCGAAAATTTTCTGCTCTTTCTGATGGTGAATAACACGCGACGATCACGCGCTTGCAAAAGTACGTTTTTGGCCAAAAACTACTAAATTTACACGGTTTAGACACTTTTAGGTCAGAAATGTGAGTCAAATTTCCCAATCTCGAAAAGTAGAAAGGTTAATTTTTTTAAATGGCAACCCCATTTTTTTTTCTCACAAGCGTATTATACACTGAAAAATAAGAAGATTTTGTAATTACATTCCATACATATACAGTGTCCGCCAAAAAGTCAGCAAACGTTCATTCAAAAAAGCTCTATTTTCAAATACTGTCAAATAGATTGTCATTTGCTGTATCTTGTTTAGGATGGTCAAAAAGTGAATTACCTTTTTTCCGCATTCAATGGCAAGAAAATGAAAAATTTAAATGGTAAGCCCCATATTTTATTAGCCCACCAGAAAGGGAATTTGGCGAGAAATGCCGGAAACCGGTTATATTTTTATGAAGACATGATATTTTCGCAGTTTTTCGTTTAATTTATTTTTACAATTAACTTTGATTGATAATCTTTTAGTTCACTATCTTTAATTTACCAAAAATAACAAATAGAAGAACAAATAAATGAATCAATGAAAACCAAGATTAGGTTTGGATAAAAAATTTAATTCTCTCTTTGGTAGGTTAAAAAATATGGGGCGTACCATATAAAATTTTCAGCTGTCTTGCCATTAAATATAGAGAAACGACAATTCAATTTTTGACCATCCTGTATAAGATACGCTGATACAACAAATGACAATCTATTTGATATCATCTGAAGAGTAATCTTACCAAGTTAGAGCTTTCTTGAATAAATATTAGCTGAGATATTGGATTTTAAAAGCATGGTGAAATTTACCAAACAAAAATCTAAAAGCAAAATGAAAAATGCTAAGTACCAGTAACTTTTATCAAAGTCAACATATTTTTTCGCATACAATTAAAAGGTGCAATAAAAGCTATAGCATTCCATTTAAAATAACGAAGTTGAGTAGAAAATTTTCGAAAAGTTAGTTATGGATCTAGAGTTTGCTCCTGGGCATATAAGAAAGTTATCGATGAAACAAGGTTTAAAAGTGGCTAAAACGTGTGAATATAGTAATTTTTGGCCAAAAACGTACATTTTCAAGCGCGTGATGGCCGCGTGTTATACACCATTAGAAAGAGCAGAAAATTTTCGATATGGTAGAAGTTTCTTAATCGCTTACTATGAACTCTTTAATAGTGTTCGCAACTCTTTCGTGATTATTTCCAGAAGAATAAAATTTGTTTTTAAAGAAACCATCAAATAGCAGCTGTACGCACCATAATTTAATACTAAGCGTATTAAAGAATCAACTTCGATCAGTTAAACCTTTATATAAGCAGAGGGGTTTAAACTAAGGTTAAGACGTTAATTAACCGCGATTTTTTGCGATTCTGCTACGGGCGCGAATGATTTTTTTTACCCCCGATTAATCCCGACATTTCCATACGATGATGGTCGTATTTTACATCTTTCGCCTTGGCACGTGTGGAAAATAAAACGTTACGATACAGGTGGTGTTATTTTATAATCATTTTCTTGGCAAAAACTTCGTTAAATAAATTGTAGGTATAGAAAACACGGTTTTATGTGAATTTTTTTACGTTACTTTGAGTTAAGGTGGCTTTTAAAGCGTTATAGTTAGTCCCGCATAAAAGTCGATAATTATTTAAAAGGAAACACAAGGTAAATTTAAAATGATAAATAACGGAATATAAATGGTGGTACAAAGATTTTTTATATAAATAGAATTTTTTATACTCTTGAATCGCAAATTCAAGTTAAAGATGCAAATTAAAAAAGCCTTGATAGAAACTGAAGATGATAATTGGATGCTATAAAGCGGTTATAACCGTGTAAATTTGAAAATTTATCACGCGGTTAACAAAGTTACCGTTTTAAAACAAGGATTTTTTTTTAATAAAAAAATGATTGTAAGAAAAAATAAAAACGAGTATTATGCATTATTTATACGCGGCTGAATTTATATCACTTTTATAACCCGTTAACCGAAGCCTTAATTCCCTTATTCCTCTTCGCAGTTTGTGTAAACATTTAAGGATTTCCTTTTTACGAGCCGCGCCGTCCGAAATTTATTCATTGACGCACAAGTATCCTTTGTTTTAATTGCCCGTTTTTATGCTCTTATTAATTTTACGGCCACACGAAGTGGGCATGAAATTAAAAAAAAAAAACGTTAAAATGTAAAGAAATAAAAAAAAACTAAAAGAGAAACGGAAAAAAGCGGAGAATTTATGTAAAACCTAAAAGTCGAACCTCCTTGAGACTTTTATTTATCGCTCCAGATAACGGGGTCCCCTATTTTTATTTTTTTTGTTAAAACTTCTGCCCCTTTGCCTTTTGTTTCGGCGTTAGTTCGACATCTTGTCTCAATCTATTCGGTGCGGTGACCAAAAAGAAGGGACGAAGAATGTTTTTTTTTTTTATTGGGTACCGTTAAAGTGGCGGTGTCAATTCGAAAACCATAAAGATCTTTCAGGTTACAAGTTCAGATTAAGTCTTTAACGGGTTTTCGGTTTGGGTAATTATCTTTAGGTCAACTTGATTTATGCCAACAAAAAATTGGGTTTCCTTTAAACGCGGCGATTTCGTTTGAATTAAAAGACATCGAAAAGTAATTGTTTGATGTTAAAGGTGTGAAATGAAATCTTTAGATTGTGTAGAAATTTGTAATCTGAAATGAATGTCTCATTACCAGCCAATAACGCCACAAACGGCACGCCAGAACGGGGTAATTGGTCACAATTTGAATAAATTTTAATAATCGCGCACTCGCTCGACGCGGACACGGCTACTGTTAAAAGGGCGACGCCTCTTCCTGCCTCTTGGCAATGAAATTAATCGCCCGTCTGGTACCGGAGGGCCATATTAATTCGTATTCTTGGGAGCGGTTTCACCTATTACGAATGCAAATTGTGGCACATTAGATTAACGTTAACGGAATTCATACTAAAAAATATTAACAGTGTTAAGCAAATTTCTAACATTTTTTAAATACAGTAGATTTAAATACACAGAAATTAAAGAATTACATCTCAAGAAACGTTAAGAGAAACTTACAACCCATAAAACGTATTTGTGCATGCTATAAGTGTTGTTATTACCTCGTTAAAATACAAATACAAAACGAGATGTTTACAAAAAACAGATTAAAGAAACAAATTGCATACTATATTTTTCTATTAATCAATGTTTTGATGATTTTACCTTCTTTCTTTACTCACTGTTGCATAAGAATCATCACTGCTTGCTATGGGCCTTACACAATATATAAAATAGAACTTCACTCCAGCTTGAATCATCATTCCAGGAATTAGTGATGATCTCTTTCATGACCAGTATCAATCTCGTTGTCACCATTAGAATAGCCTATCATCGTCAGTTTCATATATTACATTCGACTTATGACATTCATATTGCGAAATCCCTGCTATACAGAAAACTACTTTCAATATGTCAAAAACTTAAAATTTGTTAAAAACATAAATATATGTATTCAAAATACTTTTTACGTGCTGGCAGAGACTAGTTATTGCTAATGTTAAATAAGGTCCTCTTGATAATTGACTAGATACGGCTTGCAGAAGATTAAATCCTATTGGCACCTACTTGTGGAAAACTATGTATTGTTTGCCAAATACCATATACTGCTCTCAGAAATCTAGATACGGTTGACAGAAGAGTAGATACTGCCAATTAAGGACTAGATCTATCTTATCAAAGACTAGACACTGATGGCAGAATACTAAATACTGCTTGCAGAATACTAAATACTGCTGGTACTGCTAATGGAAGACTGGGTTTTCCTGATAAAACCTTGAAAATGGTTGATTCCAACATCGTTATAGTTAAAATATGAAAAATAAAAGAAAAACGATGAGTTATAGTTCTTTATTCAATTTCAGTGCAACATGTTTCGAAATCTAGGAGATTTCTTCTTCAGGCACGACGTCATTAAGAGAGGCACATGGTTCTTAAAATAATAGAAAATTTAAAATCAAAATAAAATTAAGAGTATATCAGACAATACAACATTTTAAGATAGACACGACCCTCTTAATGACGTCGTGCCTGAAGAAGTAATCTCCTAGATTTCGAAACAAATTTACTTTTCATATTTTCCTTATAGAAGATTGAATACAACTTCCAGAAGACTAGACATTGCTTGCAGAAGGCTAAATTCTCCTTGTAGAAGACTAGATACTGCTCGCTGAAGGCTTGACCTTGCCAATGAGGACTATACAACTGCTTGAGGACAAGTACTTACTGTTTTTAGAAAACTATATATTATTTGCAGAAGTCTAGATACAGTACATTTCCCATATAGAAGACAAGATGCTATTGGCAAAAGACTAGACACTGCTAATGGAAGTTTTTATAGACGACTTATACAGTGTGTAAAAGACTAGATACTACTGGGAAACTAGATACGACTAATTGAAGACTACTTGCTGCTTGTGGACAACTACCTACTATACACAATAGCTTATATACACTGCTCGCAGAACTCTTAATACGGATGATAAATGACTAGATGGTGTCAATTAAGGACTAGGACTTTTGTATAGAAGACGAAACACTACGACAGACTACAGACTACTAATGGAATATCAGGTTTTCCTTATAGAAGACTGAATACTGCTTCCAAATGACCAGATACTGCCGATTGAAGATATTGTTAATGGAAATCTAGGTTCTGCTTGTAGAAAACTAGATGTTCCTAATAGAAGAGTATAAAGTTATTAGAAGAGTAGATACGAATAATAAATAGTACATACTGCTTGCAAACGACTAGATTTTATTGTAAAAGTGCTAATGTAATAGTATGTTCTCCTTATTGTAGATTAGATGTTGCTAGTGGAAGAGTATATAGTTATTTGAGAGACTAGATACGAATAATAGAAGACTATTATACACAGTGAAAGTCCTCTAACTCGAAGCACTAAGGGAGCGGAAGAAAACTTTGAGTTATGGAAAATTCGAGTTAGAGGAAACACATTTAAACATATTTGAAGCCTAGTCAAGCGCTTGAGCTTACGAAAATTATTCGACTTAGAGGATAATTCGAGATATAGAAGTTCGAGTTAGGGGAATTTCACTGTATACTACTTGCAGACCACTACCTACTGCTTGCAAAGAGTATATATTACTCGCAGAAGATTAGGTAATATCAATCAAGGACTAGGACTTTCTTATAGAAAGTTAGACACGACTGGTGGAATATTACATACTGCTGGGAGCTGCCTAATAACTGCTTGCGGAAGACTAGTTACTGCTTATAGAAGACTAGATATTGTTGCCGAAAACAGAACATTGCTAATTAAAAACTACGTACTCCTTAGAGAACACTAATTAGATACTGCTTGCAGAAGACTAGATATTGCTAATGGAAAACTATACATATAGCTATTGAGAAACCAGATGTAACTGATAGAAGACTACACACCACTTTCTTACTGCCTACTATTAACAAAAGATTATATACTGCTCTCAAATGTCAAAGTTACTTAGATAGAATCTGGCAACAAACTAGATATAGCTAATGGAAGGCTAGATTCTCCTTATAGAAAGGTAAATACTGCGTCCAGAAGACTAGATACTACCGATTGAAGACAAGATATTGATGTAGAAAAGAAAATATTGTTAATGGAAAGCTAGGTTCACCTTGTAGAAAACTAGATGTTGCTAATAGAAGTTAGCAACATAGTTGCTTGCGAACGACTACCTACTGTTTGCAAAATACTAATTACTTCTAGCAGAAGTCTAGATGTTATAAGTACGAAGGCTTTCACGGCCGGTGTTAATTAAACTAAAACTAGAACTAATAGTAGCACTATCACTAAAACTAACATTAGACTTTAAAAAAATACTTGTTTCCGAAGAATGTTGCAACATGGCATCCGAATCGTCAAACACTTTTTCGAAAGACGCACGGCTTAACCCGAAAGTTTCTTGTTCTAGGTATAGTGTTAGTTCTAGGTATAGTGTTAGTTCTAGTGATAGTGCTACTGCTAGTTCTAGTTTTAGTTTAAACAGTCTAGGTATAGTTGACAAAAAACTAGATTCCACTGAAAAAAGACTAGATACTGCAGATCATGAACTAGATCTTTCTTATAAAAGACCTAACACTGCTAACAGAACACTAGGCGCTTCGTACAGAAGACTAAATACTGTTGGCAGAAGCTTAGATATTGCTAGAGGAACAACACAGGGATCAAATTCAATGGATAAACAAGGCAAGAAACAACAAATAACAGATACAGTAAGTTGGCAATCTATTGGCTGTATCTGTTCGCCTCTAATTGCACGAGTAACGGAATGAATTACCAAACTATTGAGGAATTATAGCATTGTAGGAAAATATGGGATAGTTAACTTTGCCGGTAGCAAAAAAAGTCTCTCAATGTTAATAGACGCAGAAGTATAGACTGTTGTCTAAACGTGGAAGTAACTAATGAAATTCACTTATTACTGTTATGTGGCAGATACTCCGTCATCGAGTCTAAAAGAGACTTAGTAAAATGTTCTCGCAAAAATTTCTGTAAGTCATATCATTAATTATAATTAGCAGAAAATCAAGTCTTATAAAATTCATATCCAAACGATTCCGCCGACGCATACCATGAGGATTCTCACAGGGTATGAGAGGAAAATAAACCAACCTTAAAACTCTTCCAATTAAAAGACGAAAAAATTTATTCTCAACTTATGACTTGCAATATTCCAAGTATAGTTTGGTATTTAGATTACCAATGCTTAATCCATACTTATAGAAATCTATAAGATATAATGGGATTTGCGATTATTAAAAATTCTTCTTTCAGAAGGTGTTACGTCTGCTGCTGCTTAAATGGCAGAAAACAGTATCAAAGATTAAAATGGAAAATTTGCCCAATAAAGAGAGTCATTTCCAGCGTATAAATTTCGTATAAATAAAATTTTGCAAATTAAACAAGTAATGTCTAAAAATTTGTTAAATACTTAGCTTTGTAACTAGATCAGAAATTAGTTTTGTATTACAATGTGTTATCCAGCACCGGGTAGATAATAAAAGTAAAAGAACCTTTCGAGTTTGAAAAGATCAAAGCAAAAAGCTTAGGGATAGCTATATTTAGAATGCAAGAAATATTTTCTAATATAAGTTATCAATTTTATTTCTAGAGATTATGAAATAATAATGTTTAGATTTTCGAAACATGGTCAAACAGATTGAAAGCGACGTCGAATGCGAATTAAATGTTCGCTTTGGATTCTATCTACCTGAAACCACGGCCGTCGGTTCGCATAATCCGGTATTAATTGACACATAACAATTTTCGAGGTCGTAAAGGAACGTTTTAAAACGCTCTCAAGAGCCGAAATTAAAGCAAAAAGCCGGTGCGCGAGGCGGCGTCGTAAAGCGCGGCTTCCGATATCGTAAATTGCCTTTTACCGATAGTCGTAAAATCCGATTCAACGATATCGTCGGCTCTATCCCTTTCATTTTTTTGCCCGCTTATATATATGTTTTTTATTCCCGCGAAAAAAAAAATCAAACAAATTCTAAATGAAATAGGAAGTAAACGTTTTGTTTTTCGCGTTTGACTAAAAACGTCCGAGTTCCACATACACCAGTAGCAGCTGTCAACGCTAATTGGACGCCAAGAAAAATCGACGACCAGCGACGCCTGTCACTGACAACTTCAAAAACGGAAACCGAAAAACCAAAAAGCAAAAAATAAAAATAAACCAAAAAAGAAAAAAGAAACAAAGCAGGGAGAAGTGGAGCGAGGTTTCTATTTTAGAGTGCGAAATCCGGATTTTCGGATAACGCGTCGCGTATAATTACGATTGAAGTTATTATGTCACACACCACCGCGACGCGGCGTCGGCGTCGCGACGCATCGAGTCGTTACCACGGCGACGAAGCGTAGATGGCGCTCAACTGAATCACCAGAGCCAACTGCTCATTAGTGAACGGTTAAAAGCTCCCTCTCTATTTCGAAGCTGAAATGTTTCTTTTTTTCCTCAAATAGTGTTATTTTTTTATATCATAAAATCAAAAAAGCATCTGTCGATATTCCTAAAAACATCCGGTCTTAATACGATTATTCAAATTATTATCATCACCGCCAAGTGTTTAGTCAACTGTTCCACTCTACTAATCCCGTTCCATATAACTTAAAAGTAAACTTGTTCATCAGAAAGCGGCAGTTGGCATTCGGTGTCTATTGTTAAGACCACTTTTATCTCAGTCTTTTCCATGTTTTCATTTTACCGAAACAGGAAGCGATCCGAATCGACATCGTCATACGTTTAGGAATTCAACGTCATCTTCATAGAAAGAGATGGTATCTTCTTCGGTGCATAAGCTCGTTACGATTTCAATCGAGAAGAGAGGAGAACGCATCTGTTCTTCTTCTTTGGATACGTCGATTTATCATCTTTGAAATGTACGCAATCGCCAATAAGTCACGAGATGAATAGGGGAAAACGGGTTCTCAAGTTTTTGCATCGTTAAAAGGAAACTAACTTTGGCTTAAGAATTTTGTAATTTCTAAATTGAGTGGGTACCGTTGAATCTTTAATTTTTTCATCAAACATCTTTAATGCTTCCACCTGTTGTTGTGTTCAATAAAAAATCGTAATAACCAGGATATTAGTGGTTGTGTAGGTACAAAAATTGTGTACAAGGTAAAAACAATGACCAAAAATAAACGAGAGAGTTTAAAGGAAAGGAGAACCATAAATACGTGCCCGTTTACAAGATGCTCTGATTTATAACACCGAGTTTGGTTCTGCGGCGGTGATTTATCCTTGGCGTATATATCGGCGGTACAACGTAACGAGACCTTTAAGAAAACCAGCGCACAACCGATCGCGAAGAAATCCTCGTCGGCCTCTTCGCCTATAGAGTACACTTTTGGAGCACGTGTTATGTACCGACGTTCTTTTCCACCTTTGGTTTCTCCTCGACACGTTCTTTTCGCTATTCCACAATTCCTTTGTCGGTACCATATCCGAGCCTTTATTCCATTTACTCTCTTTGTCGGTGCGACTTTTATTCTTAATTCGTACTTAGAACGTTCACTCCCCTTAGTTTGTTTTTCTAAAAACCTAAAAAAGAGTTAAAACAAACGTCGCTTTGTGTGTGTGGTCTGTAAAAGCTTTGTCATAAAACGTCAAGATTCAATTTTCTCTACACCCCCGATTGTTATCTTATCTATTTACAAACCGGACTACTTTAAGGCTGGGTGGTGGTGATTTTTGCTATCCACGTCGATGATCGATGGAGATGGGATACGAAGTCGAACGAGAAGCAGGACGCTGTGGCTCAGGTCTTTTCTACCTGAATACCCATCATAATACTTCATTCGGTTTTGTTTGCCTAAGGAGGAAAGAGATTATCGAGCGGTTAGAAGAGGCGTGACCGTGTGTAATTTGAGTTAGTGTGACAAGTCATTGGTTTCTGATTTATTTATAGCACAAAATTAACTTGCATTTAATTGAAAATTAATATAAGATGAAACTTGTTATCTGGCACTTATCTGCAAAAACACAAAAGCTTAAAGATTAAACATTAAGATAATCCGTAAATATATACAACTTACAGAAAAAATCCTGAAGAAACAGCGTTTTAAAGCTAAAAGATCAAACTTTAAGACTATCTATAAATATGCACAACTTTATCATAAAATTNATTATCTATAAATATGTACCACTTTATTATAAAAATTTTTAAGAAAAAAATCCTGAAGATTGTTAGATTAGATTGAATTTTACTTATCAAAAAAGTGAAATTTCAGTAAATTGCTGAAGCTTTACTGTTAGGAGTTAAGATGTGATTTATACAGCAAATTAAAGCTAAAAGATCAAACTTTAAGACTATCTATAAATATGTTCAAGTTTATTATAAAAAATTTTGAGAAAAAATCCTGAAGAAATATGTTAGTTTAGATTGAATTTTACTTATCAAAAAGATGAAAATTTCAGTAAATTGCTGAAGCTTTACTGTTAGGAGTTAAGATGTGATTTACACAGCAAATTAAAGTTAAAAGATCAAACTTTAAGATTATCTATAAATATACACAACTTTATTATAAAATTTTTTGAGAAAAAGTGCTGAAGAGATATTGTTAGTTCAGATTGATTTTTCACATATTAGAAAGGCGAAAACTTAAATAAATCACTGAAGCTTTACCATTAGAAGCTAAGATATAATTCGTACAGCAAATTAAAACTTAAAGATTAAACTTTAAAATTATCTATAAATATGTACCACTTTATTATAAAAATTTTTAAGAAAAAAATCCTGAAGATTGTTAGATTAGATTGAATTTTACTTATCAAAAAAGTGAAATTTCAGTAAATTGCTGAAGCTTTACTGTTAGGAGTTAAGATGTGATTTATACAGCAAATTAAAGCTAAAAGATCAAACTTTAAGACTATCTATAAATATGTTCAAGTTTATTATAAAAAATTTTGAGAAAAAATCCTGAAGAAATATGTTAGTTTAGATTGAATTTTACTTATCAAAAAGGTGAAAATTTCAGTAAATTGCTGAAGCTTTACTGTTAGGAGTTAAGATGTGATTTACACAGCAAATTAAAGCTAAAAGATCAATCTTTAAGACTATATATAAATATGCACAACTTTATTATAAACATTTTTGAGAAAAAATCCTGAAGAAATATTATTAGTTTAGATTGATTTTTACTTATCAAAAAAGTGAAATTTCAGTAAATTGCTGAAGCTTTACTGATAGGAGTTAAGATGTGATTTATAAAGCAAATTAAAGCTAAAAGATCAAACTTTAAGACTATCTACAAATATGCACAACTTTATTATAAAATTTTTCAAGAAAAATCCTGAAGAAATATTGTTCATTTAGATCGATTTTTTACATATTAATAAAAAGGCGAAAACTTAAATAAATCACTGAAGCTTTACCATTAGGAGTTAAGGCGTGATTTATACAGCAAATTAAAGCTAAAAGATCAAACTTTAAGAGTATCTATAAGTATACAAAACTTTATTATAAAATTTTTTGAGAAAAAGTGCTGAAGAGATATTGTTAGTTCAGATTGATTTTTTACATATTAGAAAGGCGAAAACTTAAATAAATCACTGAAGCATTGCCAATAGGAGTTAAGATGTAATTCGTACAGCAAATTAAAGCTTAAAAGATCAAACTTTAAGACTATCTATAAATATGCACAACTTTATCATAAAAATTTTTGAGAAATAATCCTGAAGAAATATTGTTAGTTTAGATTGATTTTTACTTGTCAAAAAGTAAAATTTCAGTAAATTGCTGAAGCTTTACTGTTAGGAGTTAAGATGTGATTTATACAGCAAATTAAAGCTAAAAGATCAAACTTTAAAATTATCTATAAATATGTACCACTTTATTATAAAATTTTTGAGAAAAAATCCTGAAGAAATATGTTAGTTTAGATTGATTTTTACTTATCAAAAAAGTGAAATTTCAGTAAATTGCTGAAGCTTTACTGTTAGGAGTTAGGATGTGATTTATACAGCAAATTAAAGCTAAAAGATCAATCTTTAAGACCATTTATAAATATGCACAACTTTATTATAAAAATTTTTGAGAAAAAATCCTGAAGAAATATTGTTAGTTTAGATTGATTTTTACTTATCAAAACAGTGAAATTTCAGTAAATTGCTGAAGCTTTACTGTTAGGAGTTAAGATGTGATTTATACAGCAAATTAAAGCTAAAAGATCAAACTTTAAGACTACATATAAATATATACAACTTTACTATAAAAATTTTTGAGAAAAAAATCCTGAAGAAATATTGTTAGTTTAGATTGATTTTTTACATATTAGAAAGGCGAAAACTTAAATAACTCACTGAAGCTTTACCATTAGGAGTTAAGATGTGATTTATACAGCAAATTAAAGCTAAAAGATCAAACTTTAAGACTATCTATAAATATACACAAGTTTGTTATAAAAAATTTTGAGAAAAAATCTTAAAGAGATATTGTTAGTTTAGATTCATTTTTTACTTATCAAAGAGGCGAAAACTTCAATAAATTGCTGAAGCTTTACTTTTGGGAATTAAAATGTGATTTATATACTCAATTAAAGCTAAAAGTTCAAACTTTAAGACAATCCATAAATACCTATAACTTTATTTTAAAAATTTTTTAGAAAAAATCTTAAAGAAATCTTTTATCGTTTTCTGCAAGAAGTTTCTTGTATCAAGTTTACGGTTATTCCAACGATGCGCGAAGATCACTTCATTATTTCACCCATTTGAAGTAATGATATCGCCAGAGGATGTCATTGACTGCATATCTGTTGAAAATCAACGAATAAAATCTAATTGATAATTAACTACTTTATACGTGGCAAGCTTTTATCGATTTGTTGTTCCAAGATAACATCGATTTCAAAGTAGTATCGCTACAGGCTTAGCTCAGAGATTCTTTGCAATTGCTTGATTAGACTTGGGTAATCCGTGATGACGATTTACAACTTATTGTAAAATATTTAAGTCCTAATTCAAAACTTAACATGAAAATTGAGCTATTTTTTTTTTCTGCTTTTTTCTTCTTCTACACCTCAAAGATAAAGAGAGATTGATTTTTTTAACAACCACATCTAATGAAAACCCGACAGTCGATTACACGTGTAAATTAAATTATCGTTAGTCATTCGACATCAGTAAAACGCGTGAAATCCATCACAAAAAGGACCCATTTCGCCCCGGCTGTCGACCGCGCGCGCGAATAGAAGGAGGATGATCGAAGGTCTTCTACACGATGTGGAAGGTCCTCACTGTGGCAAATCCGTTAACAATGACGGCACGAGCGTCATCTGTCTTTCCAGGTAGAGTACATCAGAAGAAGAAGAAGAACAGTATTACCTACTTTACACTCTTATATTCCAAACCGTTTAGAACCTCTTCTATCTCTTTCTATACAGTTGTTCATGTCTACTCTTGTTTAAACTCATCACCACCAAGAGTTCAATCTTTGTTGAAAAGTTTCAAAGAACAATAGAACAAAAATTGCCATCTGTCGAAACTCAAGGATGTCGATTTTTGGATGGGCCAGAAAATATATTTTTAAAACCAATAAGAATTTATAATTATGATGCATTTAACATTTGGAAATTGAAAGATTCGATTTTTGACGACCGCCCCTAATGGATTGGTTAAACTAGACCGGCCGATGTCCAGTCTAGCGGTAAAAAGGGCAGGTGCTGGAACAGACAAAGAACCCCACGTGGCAGAACACGCGACGCTAATCCTCAAAACTGATAAAACCACGATTCGAATCCAGAAAAGTTCAAAATCCTCTCTAATGTCCAGTAGTCTCCCCTATTGTAGGTAATTTGTGCGTCCACATTTGGCGAAACCCTTTAACATATTCACCAACACTCGGGATTAGGGGGATAAATGAGCTGGACAAGCGTTTGAAACGGTTTCAAAAGATGCTTTTATTTATGAAAAATGACCAGTTCAAAAACCAGCTAGTATTAACGTTGAGGGTGATTTCAAAAAAGAAATATTTATGTAGTTCAAGTTGGAATGCCGATATAAGTGACAATAAAAAATTGTCCGATTTTCGTAGTCGTTAACGAGAATTTCGAAAAAGGGAACTCTCGCAAAAATAAACTAAAAACGTCTTCAGAGAGAGAGACAATTTCGACTAATTAAAAGCAAACATGCCCACGGAAAATGCACTTCGATTTAGACTTATTGGCGTAATTTTTCAGGCGTAATGGGCCGCCGCGGTCGCTATCGGCCTCCATCTCTCGACTACCGGAGCGGCCTCCGGCTGCCCCAACCCCAACCGCTTTGTACACGTCACGGACCGCATTACGCGGAATTATCTACAGATAAATATAAATATATTTATATATACGCCCGGTCGGTAAGTGCGTCTCTTCGTCTCTTCTTCGTTTCGCACAACAACCCGTCTTTGCCCTAAGAAAACGAGCGAGACCGAGAGATAAAAAGTTCTTTTCTCCTCCTTTCTCAGGTATGTCGCTCTCTTCACCTTGGACATCTATTAAAAAGCGAACGAGCTCTCGAACTGGCCCAAGTTTTGTTCTGTTTTCGCTTACCTCAACTGCACTCTCGATACGCAGCCGTACGTACAAGAGACGACAAGATATTACTGGATAATTTTCTACGTTTGAGAACGAGATCATCTCTTCTTCAACTCCTTTTACGACTATCTAAAACGAATAAAACATCATGAAAAAGATTAGAGTACAAAAATGGTCGTGGAACGATTAAAATCAACTATCTTTAATTGATTTTCATCAACATCTGATAACTTGGTATTTATCAACGAAGAGCATACATAATTTATTCATTTTTATAAATCGATAAATGCTAACCATTTTTTATTAAAGAAAATTTCAGGTCAATGTGGAGTTGCAATGGAGATGAATCTGAAGCTTCTACTTTTCTACAGCGTGAATTACTAAATCCATCACTTACAGATGTTGCCATGAAGTCTTTTGATTTATAGCCTAAATAAAAGTTTTTTATAACCTCAAGCTGTGCCTAATGTTAGAATTTATTATAAATATATTTATCTCCATACTGTACTATGTCATAATCATGCACAGTCTCGTTCTTATTTAATGAGAATCAACGTCACAAATTCGAGCTAGAACCGATATACGTTATATCTGCCTTTTTCCAAATTCAGCAGGTTTAAAGCTTAGGGTCCATATGGATATATAGAACGAATCATTAATTTAGAAAGGTGAGGGATGTTTGTTTTTAAATTCGGCTAAACTCTGCTGTTTGTATAACCCGTGAATATTACGAAAATTTGTGGTGAAATTAGATAGCGAGAAAGGGTAGAATAAACGACAATAAGGACTGAGAATTGAAATAGAAAGGGAGGTGTCACTCAATTAACTGCAATTTAAAAATCCATGTCGAAACTATCTATTAATAGTCTATATAAACATACAAAGACTGTATTCCAAAGTTATTCAACTAGCAGTAATGTGGAAATGGACCTGTTAATACAAAAGTTTATACAGGAGAAGAAAAGAGATTAAGAAGTAGATTAATGTTAAAATAGACGAAAAGATGGAACAACTCGGAAGGATAGACAAGAAAAACAAGAATGGAGAAAAATGGATGTTGAGAGATTAAGATGAGGTGGATCACGTTCTGACACAGGCTATAACCCTTTGAAGGCACCTTACATTATTAGAAAACATAAGACATTGTCAAAACATCTATGTAACAAAACCTCTGAGTTATAGAATAACTGAGATCTGGAGGACCCCATAGTGCGAGGAACAATGCAAGGCTACGTTAAATTCGGGTAATATGGTGAGACTTATTCTGCAAAGTGGCGGTAACTGGGAGTTAATTAAGAAAATGATCACTAAAACAGTAAGAATGTAGGAAGAATATGAAAGGTGGGTAATAAATAAGAGCGAACAAGATGTAAGATGAGGATGAGCACTCTATAAAGAAAGTTAGGTTGGGTTGGGAAATTCAAGGAGCTTCGATGGTATATACATAGAAAAGAAATACGAGGATTAACGAAGAAAATCTCTAGAGACAAAGAGGAAAAGTGAAAGTTTTCACCATTCACAGTAAAAACACCGCATGATGCAATTAAGAGGGTAAAGAGAAAGATTTTGTTGTGGAACAAAAATACTTTTCATTAGATATACAATAACTGACTCAAGAACGGCGTTTTTGCAGCCTCTTAGAAGTCTTTGCCAACCTAGTATTTATAGAAATATCGACGAAAGGCCAACTTATCGTCGAATTTGCCTAGAGATAACAATCACGAAACTGATAAAAATCATTATCAGAAACAACCTAAGTATAGGATCAAAAATTGCTTAGCAAAGACTAATACGGTTTTAGGAGTCAGCCATAAACGCAATAAGAGTTTAATGAGAGATGGAAAAAACTAAGTGTTATTAAGATATTAAAACGTATACGTCATGGTGACTCTGAACATTGAAAATGTTTTTAACTCTGCCTCGTGGAGAAAAATTATGGCGTGCCTCGAAATAATAAGCGGTGTATCTTAGGACCAACGCTATGTACGGTATTTTACGGTGGGGTTCTAAGGATGAAAATGGAAGAAGAAGAAAGTATTAATCTGGTGAACTATGATGACGACTTAGCTCAAAGTATAGTAAGGACTAGAATAGTGAAGAAAGATAAGGCGGAATATGCAGTGGAAAGAGTTATACGGTAAGTAAACCTAATAAAATGAATGAGGATTGCAAGTCACAAGACTAAAGTTGATATTTTGCAACGTAAAAAAAAAGTTAAAGAAATTACGGTGAAAGTGGATGGATAAGATATGCTGAGATATCTAGGTGTATTCCACAAGGACTAAAAGATGACGGCACAAGTCAAAAGAAGACAGAACAGAAATATCAAAACAGGAGCTAGAGAAATCTTCATGAATTTCCCCAGAAGAGTAAAGGTGACGTAGCAACAACAAGAATTTAACAACTTTATAACAACGTAGTCTGCAGTAGTGTGCAAACAGGTCCGGGCTGCCCTAGTTCATAAAAAACAAGTTTCAGTAGTTTCAGTTCATATCAATCAAGTTTTAATCAACAATGTTTGCAGCTTCTATCATCAATACCACCATTAGGGTCAGGTACATAAAATATTTTTCCTCTTCAGCGTAAAAAATGGGGTTGAGTTGGGTTGGGTTGGGTTAAATAAACTTACTAAACAGTACTCTTGTGTCATATATTTAATATATGTTTCATGATTTCAATTTCTGACTGTTCTCAGTTCCAAAATCAATTCTTCCAGCATTATTCAAGGTGCTTGAGAGAGTGATTTTTAAATAACTTTGTGGTCAGTCATTATTGTGGTCACTCTAATATGATGGGTTGATATGTTATTAATTGTAAAGCCACGACCACAAGCAAACTCGGTTTGATCAGATAAAATCATATACCTATACACTTTAGGTGAAGATGATTGTATGTTGTATGCTGATGATACTACATTTATTAGTTGAAGCTCTATTTTGATTGCGGTTACAGCGGTACAAAGTAATACATTTTAATTAGATAAGGTTTGCTTTAATAGCAATAACCTGACCCTAAATGCAACTAAGACACTTAACTCGGTCTTCACCTTGCGCAAATATAACCAGGTAGAACCTGTTCCTGATTGCAAATTTCTGGGTTTATATTTGAGCTCGGGTCTTACATGAGCTGAACATGGGGTTAAGCTAGCCGGTAGACTGAGTTCTGCTGCTTTTTTGCTGAGACAACTGTCTGTTACAGTTTCCACTCATACGCTGTGAACAGTATATTTCTCACTGTATATCACTTATGATTAATAGCCTGGGGCCACTCTAGTATGGCTAAGCAAATTTTCGGGATACAAAGAAGAGCAATAAGAATAGTCAGTTCTGGGATATCGCGACAGTTGCAGAGAAATTTTTAAACAGCTTAGGTGTATGCCGCGTCCATGTCTGTATATTCCAGAATGTATTAAATATATTAAAACAATATGGATTTATAAACGAAAAATAACCAATTACATAAATATCGAACCCGGCAACATGACCACATACGGCAAAATAGGATTCGATTGAATCGATTAAAAAATGGTGTAAACTATGATTGTGTTTAATTGTTTAATGTTTTACACAACCAAGACAGAGAGCTATCTCCAGAAGTTTCTTTTAAGGCCCCTAAAAAAGTTCTTAATTGATAAGACTTATTTCGATATTGAAAAGCTTCTGGCTAATCCGAAAGGGACAGTGTTGTGTTTGTTACTTGTTGATTAGATTTATGTCTATATGTTACATATTACGGATTTTTTAGCGATTTTGTCATCGCTATTTTTTTTATGTAGCAATCCCCCATTTTTATTACGGATATGAAAGAGGATTTTTTTCTGAATTTGTTACAGCCAAAATTAATATTAGTTTCATAAGAAAATTTTCGAGAAAAATTGCCTTGAAGTTTCATGATGTTCCATTCATTTGAGGTAGAAAAATAGCAGTAGCCATGCGTAACCATGACAACCAGTTGTTTTAGATATTTTATTAAGACTGATTAATTTTTGATATCTGAAACTGTTGGTTGCCATGGTTACGCATAGCTATTGCTATTTTGTTATCTTAAATGAATGGAAAATCATGACACTTTCATATAATTTGTAACCAATATTAATATTGACTGTACAAGATTCAGAAAAAATCCTCTTTCATATTTCGTAATAGAAATGGGGTATTGCTATTTGAACAAAAATTTGGATGGCATCATTACTCGTTTAAAAATGGCGGAAATTGCAAAATATTTAAATCTTTAGACCCGTTTCAACGATTTTTCCATGAACTGTTCTTAATTGTTTTAACGAATTTATCCGTTACTTTTGGGAAACCCTGTATATCTAGTGTTAGTTCTAGTTTTTTTTATTCACATTCATATTTATTTCAGTAAAGTACAAAAACTATACAATATTATGCCAAAAAAGATATTACAATAACTTGCATTTAGAAAATGAGTCGGTTAAAATTATAAACAATCATAATATTCTTGGACTGAATAAAACTCCTTTTCCAGGAGCATATTCTTCGCAGAAGTTCCAAATTCTTTAGTTTCCATACTTTTCATTTCATGTGGTAGCGCATTATAGAATTTCATGAATATCTAGTGGTAAGTTTTTTGTGATTTTGCCACTCTGTGGAAGGGAATTACAATATGTTCCTTGTAGCGCGTGTTGTGATCGTGATTGTCTGCATTGTTTAGTAGCGAGTCTTTTTTGTTGTGAATATACTCAAGGCAGGTAAGTATAAAACGCATGGCAAGGTGAGTATTTTTAATTTTTTGAAGTGAGTTCTGCAGCTCTCATGATTTCTTAGCCCACCTAATATACGAATTGCCTTTTTTCACCCCACGTAATAATCTCATACGTCACAATGCTGTAGAAATATGCAAAGTATATGTTACGCAGTGTATCTGGTGGTAGGTTGCAACGTATAGTCTTAACACAATATAAGGCATCTATTTAAGCGTTTCGGAGATGATAACTCCAAGGAACTTTATGGATTTATCGGTTACCTCATCATTTTGTTTTGTGTAAAAAGTGAGTATATTTGTTTTTTCTTTATTTAGTTTTAATTTGTTTATGGAAAACCAATACTCCTCTGCCTTTTTAATGTTTTGTTTTGTTTTTTCTTCAAGCCTCTTGATATCACCACTTCTTGTAACGAAAGATGTGTCATCCGCATAAAGACCAATTAACTCTGTTGGGATACTTTCTGGCAAATCATTAATATATATGAGGAATAATAACGGTCCCAAGATCGAACCCTGGGGTACTCCTCTTCTTCCTTGCAAATATGATGCTAGAATCTTCAATGCATTTTCTCTTAATCCATATTTTAATAATAATATTGAATGGTTCACCGAATCGAAGGCGTTGGTTAAGTCGGAGAATGCAATTTGAGTGAATTTTTGTCAATCAAAACCGTGGATTATAGCTTTTATTACGCTGAGTAAGACAGTTATTGCAGACCTTTGTTTTTGGTATCCATGTTGACAGATTGTAAGCAATTTGTTATCGTTGAGATAGTCTACTATCTTTTTATTTACTACAGTTTCAAATATTTTTGATATGGTTGGTAAAATTGATATTGGTCTATAGTTATTGCATATACCTTTCTCACCTTTCTTATATATAGGTGTTATCTTCGCCAGCTTGAGCTCTTTCGGAGACTCCCTCGTGGTGGTATATTCTGGTATATTTTTATTGAACGAAAAATAGAACTACCACTAGATCTAGAACTAGAAACATTCCGTTTAGCCGTGCGTCTCTTAAGACGGTCGAAAACTTAGGGTTATCCTAAGGATGTCACCTTTTTCCAAGCAAAATTTTTCCTTTGCAAAACTACCCAATGCCTGTACTATTAGGCTATGTCACATTTTATGTGGGACAGTGCAAGTGAATAGTAGTTTCGTAATTATGGTTGGCGCAGCAATTTGATATGATACTAATTGTAGCGCCTCGGCCGCAAGCAACCTCGGCTTAATCAGATAAAATCGTATATATATTTCAATTAAAGCCGAGGAACAGCAATTTGATGATCAGTTTCGGAATAAAAATATTCAAGATAATTTGATGCAAGATAAGTAGTATATTTGAAATACGTTTATGTATTTTTTGAGAAAAATTTATTTTGAAGGCGCGGTTCCTGTTGATATCGATAGCGTCTCTTCTCCTACTACTACTGCTGTTATTCCTGCTGGGTTTTCCGTGTCCGTCCCACGACGAGCCCGCGTAGTTGTCGTCCTCTGGGGCCCCCCTATTCGGAGGCGTGGCTCGAAACGCCACACGCCGCCGCTGCTGGGGCCGCCAACCATCCATCCGCCTTCGGACGGTTGTACCGCGCGGACGTAGAAACGGTTGTTAACCGACGACTGACGGTGGAACTCGCGCACCGAAATGTGTTTTCGCGGTCGCAACTATTTCGTTCTTCTCTGTGTATTAACCCCAATAACTAACAATAATTAATACAATCCAAACGAAAATAAGTTTTCAAATAAATCTCGTTTGTTTCGAAAAGGTTATAAACAAAATCGACGCTGTGATAATAACAACAAAAAAAAATTGAACAGAATCGGAGGTGAATCTAAAGAAAAGCATAAGAAGTGTATAAGAAAAAGTTTTTTTGTACTGAAAAATTATCGGAGACAAAAGTGAAGTTTTGTGGATTTTTTCGGTTGTTGTTGTTTATTTTGGTTTTGCGGATTTAAGTTTTTGGTTTAAATAAATTTATTTTTATAATTGTGGTGAATTTTGGGATTTGAGGGGGGTTGTGGTTGATATAGCGACTTTACCGGGTTTTTCCGAGCTGCAGATGGGAGTGTTTGAAGAGGGGACTTCATGCACACCCGGGATGCATTGGGTACGTATTTAATTAAGCAACATTATTTTGAAACAATTAGTATTAATAAATTAATTGAACCGGGCCGACAACAAAGTTTGTTTACAAAATAATCTTACTATCTGCATCTTAAACATTGACCTCGTTGGTCAATAGAAAGGCATTTTCTAAAGAAAACTTATGCAATACACTTATAATCAGGTTTTATTGTAAGGATTTAATACATTTTGCAAACTCTATTTATTTTTCATTTCGTTGCCTCTTATAATACTTCAACTTTTTAATTGGGCACTGAAAATAAGTAAATCAGTCTTTACAACATTTGACATAATACAAGTTGAAGGAATTTGGTTATCTATAACAAAATACTTAGGTAAAGTATTTAGTTATCATAAATATTTGCATTTATATGTGGTGGTTGTATTCGAAACGAACGAAATAGATAAAAAGGAAATTAAACATTAAAAGCTAAACAAGTCTCTGGAAGCTAAATAATAATAAAATAAAGATGTTATTCCTTAAGAATTTGAAAAACAAAAAGGATTCATTTTTTGAATTCACGTGCGTAGTAAATATTTTGACTCGTTGCCAATTCGGTAAATAAATTTACCAGACAGTCACTATTTATAAAACCATAATCGCCGATTAACATCTATTATTAATATTATTATTAAACCATATCCAAAAATACCAATTTATTGCCATTAAAAGGTTAAATTACTAATAGAATAAATCGACATAAAAGTCATATACAATAGATAATTATTTGTGGTATGCAAATATTTGGGATTCTCCTAAATTTCCAACAAAACTATGCGGACTAAATATATATTAATAATAAATATGTTTTATGTACATCGTATTTTTTGTTTTAAAAAAAATCATTTGCAGTTTTAATGAGAAGTTTTCGAATTTTCAATTTCATGAATGTTGTTTCATTAACTTTTTCATTAAAATATGGTTTCAATTAAACTGATTTATTTATTTTAATGTTGTTTTTGTATACTAAATATTCATTGTTTGATTTAAATATAAAAATTGAATCAGAAGAAATTTCTTCTTTAAAATGATGTATTATAGTCGAGGATTATTTAAAAAAGATGGCCAAAATGATCCAAGATAGAAAGGTCTAAAATTATGATTGATTTCGAAGAAGCAAAAATATAAAGAAAATTCAAAAAATCGCTCTGAATTTGTTTGTGGAGATAGAAAAATGATTTTTAGATTAAAATAAAGCTTGAATTGTCTTTTTTAAAATGATGTGTCATAATCCATAATTACTTAAAAAGTTATGGATTGATATGGACTGATTAAGAAAAAAATTAAGGAAATTAAGAAAAATTAAAAAATCACTCCTACTTTATTTCTAAACTTTAAGAAATGAGTATAAGCTTAAATTAAAGCTTGAAATCGCTTCTTTAAAATGATGTATTATGATTAATGATGTCATGAAAAAGATAGCTAGAATGATGGAATGTGTACAAGTCTAAAATTTTGATTGATTATGAAGGAATAAGAAAAAATTGTAAAAATTTTAAAAATTGCTCTGACTTTATTTATAAAGGTTAAGCAATAATTTTTGCTTTAAATTAGAGCTTGAAATGTATTCTTTAAAATGGTGTGTACCAATCAATACACACGTGTACAACATCTGCCAAAAAGGGTGCTGATCTCCATGTCACTCATAAACATGCCATCCAAAACACCCAACGCTGTCCCATTTGGATCACTTTGACATTGCTAAAGTCAGTTAAAGATATTTAAAAATTCCCGATAGTTGTTAAAATGATTTTTTAGAATTTTCATGGAATTTTAATGTACCTCTATGGAATCAATCATTTTTACTGCTTCCCAGGAATTTTTAACAATTCTTAACCATAGTGAAAAGTATCTTTTGGTTCTAAATAATTTAAGAGAATATTAAATATATTTTCCAAGACTTTCCAGAGATTTTTTCAGATACTTTCCAATAATTATGATTTTTTTATGTATTATCAAATGATTTTTTATAAAATTTCTATAAATATCCAAGGATACTCTTTCTTCTCCGTTTATATCACCTCCAATCTTCTTCCTCCTTCGTCTTCATGTTTTGTTTCATCTAGTCTCTTTACATTACAGGCAACTTTACGTTTCCCTTTAATTATTTTCACCCTTATTTGAAGCATTACTTCTTTTTCTTCATCTTTTATTTTATCCTATGGGTTTTCATTCTTGAGGTATTACCTCTCAACTACATCAACACCTTAAAAAATCAGCTTTTCTTCATCCTATTCTTCGTACGGATGATTTTTCTGGAATTCTAAGACCATTATCTTGAAAAAAAATAAAATTAAAATCGAAAATAAAGAGCAATATTTAATCGTGTCGGCTTTCATTTAGGAGATATTCTGTTTTAAATTGACCAATCTTAGCGTTTTTGTTAAAAATTTAAACTTTAAAAGCAAATATCTCAAGAATGAACGTTGATATGAAAAAATGTTATTCTTCTTTTTCAATTGAGTAATCATTTTTTTACACAATCAACTTAACCGAATTTCTCCAAATATGGTTATTAATAAACACCATCCTAAAAAGTGATTAAAAATGTTAATTTTTATGGTAAACTTTTATTTCTTCATCCTCTACTTCGCTGAGATGATTTTTTTCAAATTCCTAGATCATTATCTTATACAAAAATAGAATTAAAATCGAAAATAAAGAGCAGTAGTTTATCGCATTGGCTTTCATTTTAAAGATAATCTCTTTTTAATCTGTTCATGTTCGAGTTTTTTGCAAAAATTAAGAGTTTTAAGGCAAATATCTCAAGAACGAAGATCGATATGAAAAAATGTTGTACTTCTTTTTCGATTTAGTAATCATTTTTTTACACAATCAACTTAACCGAAATTCTCCAAATATGGTTATTAATAAACACCATCCTAAAAAGTAATTAAAAATGTTAATTTTTATGGTAAACTTTTATTTCTTCATCCTCTACTTCGCTGAGATGTTTTTTTTTTCAAATTCTTAGATCATTATCTTATAGAAAAATAAAATTAAAATCGAAAATAAAGAGCAGTATTTTATCGCATTAGCTTTCATTCTAAAGATAATCTGCTTTTAATCTGTTCATGTTCGAGTTTTTTGCAAAAATTAACACTTTTAAGGCAAATATCTCAAGAACGAAGATCGATATGAAAAAATGTTGTTCTTCTTTTTCAATTTAGTAATCATTTTTTTACACAATCAACTTAACCGAATTTCTCCAAATATGCTTATTAATAAACACCATCCTAAAAAGTGATTAAAAATGTTAATTTTTTATGGTAAACTTTTATTTCTTCATCCTCTACTTCGCTGAGATGATTTTTTTCAAATTTTTAGATTATTATCTTATAGAAAAATAAAATTAAAATCGAAAATAAACAACAGTATTTTATCGCATTAGCTTTCATTCTAAAGATAATCTCTTTTTAATCTGTTCATGTTCGAGTTTTTTGCAAAAATTAAGAGTTTTAAGGCAAATATCTCAAGAACGAAGATCGATATGATAAAATATTATACTTCTTTTTCGATTTAGTAATCATTTTTTTACACAATCAACTTAACCGAATTTCTCCAAATATGATTATTAATAAACACCATCCTAAAAAGTGATTAAAAATGTTAATTTTTTGTGGTAAACTTTTATTTCTTCATCCTCTACTTCGCTGAGATGGTTTTTTTTCAAATTCTTAGATCATTATCTTATAGAAAAATAAAATTAAAATCGAAAATAAAGAACAGTATTTTATCGCATTAGCTTTCATTCTAAAGATAATCCCTTTTTAATCTGTTTATGTTCGAGTTTTTTGCAAAAATTAAGACTTTTAAGGCAAATATCTCAAGAACGAAGATCGATATGAAAAAATGTTATTCTTCTTTTTCAATTTAGTAATCATTTTTTTACACAATCAACTTAACCGAATTTCTCTAAATATGATTATTAATAAACACCATCCTAAAAAGTGATTAAAAATGTTAATTTCTTGTGGTAAACTTTTATTTCTTCATCCTCTACTTCGCTGAGATGATTTTTTTCAAATTTTTAGATTATTATCTTATAGAAAAATAAAATTAAAATCGAAAATAAACAACAGTATTTTATCGCATTAGCTTTCATTCTAAAGATAATCTCTTTTTAATCTGTTCATGTTCCAGTTTTTTGCAAAAATTAAGACTTTTAAGGCAAATATCTCAAGAACGAAGATCGATATGATAAAATGTTATTCTTCTTTTTCGATTTAGTAATCATTTTTTTACACAATCAACTTAACCGAATTTCTGCAAATATGATTATTAATAAACACCATCCTAAAAAATGATTAAAAATGTTAATTTTTTATGGTAAACTTTTATTTCTTCATCCTCTACTTCGCTGAGATGATTTTTTTCAAATTTCTAAATTATTATCTTATAGAAAAATAAAATTAAAATCGAAAATAAAGAGCAGTATTTTATCGTATTGGCTTTCATTCCAGAGATATTTTCGTTTAAATCGATCAATGTTGTAGTTTTTTTCAAAAATTGAGACTTTTAAGGCAAATATCTCAAGAACGAAGGTTGATATGAAAAAATGTTATTCTTCCTTTTCGATTTAGCAATCATTTCTTTGCATAATCAACTTAAATAAATCTCTCCAAAGATAATTATTAATAAATACCATTTGATAATATAAATAAAAATGTCAATTTTTTGAAATAAAACTTTATTTCTTGTTATTCAAATCCGTTAAGATATTTCGAAATTCTAAGTTTGTTATCTTGTAGAAAAATAGAATTAAAATCGAAAATAAAGATAATAGCTTTCATTCCATACATATTTTAGTTTAAATCGGTCAATGTTATAATTTTTTGCAAAAATAAGACTATGAAAATATGAAATATGAAAAAATGTTATTCTTTCATTTCGATTTACCAATTATTTCTTTACACGATCAACTCATACGAATTTCTACAAAAATGATTATTAATAAGCACCATCCATAAAAGTGAATAAAAACATCATTTTTTTTACAGAAAACTTATTTTTTCATCCCCTGATTAGTAGAAATCATGTTTTAAAATTCTAAGAAGAGTATCTTGTTAAAAAATAAATTTTTGTAGAGGCTTTCCTTTTGGAGATATTCCCTTTTAAATCCATCAATGTTGGAGTTCTTTTTAAAAATTAAGATTTATACAGTAAATATCTTCTGAACGAAGATTGATGTGATCAATATTATTCTAAAATTCGATTTAATTCCATCTAAATATACATAGCAACAAATTAATCTTTAAATTTATCAGAAAATTTTAATTGGATTAAGTCACTGTTTTCACCACCTCTTAATTATATTTCAAATTATCTTCCAATGAATCATTTCTTATCCTAGTTTAATGAAAAACAATAATAACAAAAAATGTCGTATTTATCGAGATTTTCTTACACAATTTGTAGTCGTTGTAGAATAAGGACTTTCCCCCTTATATTTGTTAATTTGAGATAAACCCAAATGATTCAACGTACGCTTAAAATACTTTCTTATCTGGTTCAGATTCACGCTTTTTTTTAATGTAAATCGAAATTCGATGCCTAAATCGATCGTAAAAGAAGTAAAAGTTAAATAACGAATCTTTTAATCACCTTAAATTACTCATTCCGATCCCGAAAATACAGTGTGGTGGTTGTAAGTGATCACTTTTTGATGATGATGATGATTGGAAGTTTAGGTTCGTTTGTGGAGGTCGTTTTTGTTATCTGTTTTATTTATACGTTCCGTAATCAGTTGAAAGTGTTCGTCTGTATAGGTTATGTAGTTTAAAGAAAAAAAGAGAGAAAGAAAGAAGAGACGGTACGACGACAACGTTTCTTCTCGATGGAAGAAGAGGAAAAGCTTCTCCTCGCGCCCCCGTTCTTCCACGTTCCATCGTCTATATTTAGAAGACTCTGCCGATATCGGCGGCTTCGTTGTTTTTTTGTGTTTGTGTGCTCGGCCCCTCTTTCCATGGGTCACCGTGTGATCCGTCTGGATGAGATTACGGAGAGCCAACTCCGGGGTCACCAACTCAACTTGTGTATACACATCAAAAGAAATAACAATTTCCAGAAAAAAAAATATACCAAAAAAAAATTATGTTACGTGTTAATTTATGATTTTGTAATTGGGGAAGAAGGAAATGAGTCGTTTCTTCGACGTCCTCCTCCTTGAAAATTAGACGGATTAAAACGGACTGTAATTTATTCAGCATGCCTAATTTATGAGACTACCCGCGATTACGAAACGAGAACGAAATTGGGCTACTTCTGGTTACGGTTAAAACGTTAAAAGAAAAAAAGAAGCAACAAGAAGTATTCCTTTCGTAATTCTACGAAGAATTTTTTTAACCGTATCAAGTGTCAACCGAAAAAAGTTGATCTTTTCAAACACTTGTTACTATGTGGACAAATTTAAGATTAAAACGTTGATAATATTAAAAGTTTTGAATCACAATCTTGTTTATAAATAAAATTAAATACAGAAATGAAATCTAAAATCAATTAGAAATTGTATCTTGGTAATAAATGATACACACCCACATGAAAAGTGTCGATAACTTTTCTAACCTTTCGAGAAACGATAAAAAACCCCCCTCGATTTTATGCCACCCGTTTACTCGACGGGACATTATCGAAAAAGGAAATATCAAACGTTTCGAGCGCGAGGTTCTCGACGAGAAAGAGAGCCTTTAAAACTAAAGTCGATTGCGTGCAGGTTTTTTTTTTCATTTTTATTTTAAAACCGTTCCCACTTGGAATACACAACTATGTAAGAAGTAGTGAAAACGTGGGAGGTATTGCAAAATAAGTTTTACCCATAAGTAAAAACTTTAATTTCTTTAAAATGTATCTTATCTAATCCAAAACGTTAGATTAAAAAAAAATCATGTTTATCTTGATGGCATACCAAGATATTCCAAAGAAGACATTAAAGCCATAACTGTTATTGCGCTAATCCGAAACAAGAAGTTAATATTGCCTTTTCTCGTTCTTTGGATTCCAGATGTCTTTGCTTTAATCTGAAAAGTACTTTGTAAATCGTCCATCATTCTTTTCGAATGCGATATTTTTTAATTTTTTATGAAAATGAATTATATTTTATTCAAAGAAATTGTATTCTATTTGTTAAACTAACTTGATCGACTAATTTTACAATCTGCTTTATTTAACCTTGAAATTATTTCCGTAGCTACCGCGCTTTTAAACGCACTGATTAGTTAATAGCTGGAAATATTCATCAGATAAGTTGCTCGCAACATAATAAATGCGAAGCTGACTCTTAAATCAACTTAATAAAATTAATATATATGTATAATTATGAGCTTGTTCATCGTTCATCTACGTTTAAAAATGGTTAACCTCGATTGCGATGAAAAATATCCCACCTTTTCATATTTTGAGAATTTTTGCTTTGTACCTACGAAATTATGTCGACTAGGTTTGAGATGGAGATTATGGATTTACATTTTTTGATGCGTTATGAACAATATTTATACTTAATATAATTTGCCATTGGCATTTAATTTTTGAATTATGACTGATTGTTATGATAAAGTACCTCAATTTTGACATTAAAAGAGTACTTGCTTTGTATCTAAGAAATGGTCAGAGATAAGTTTGAGATAGTTATGAACATATTATTTTGAGTTAATTCCAAACAATTTTTATCTATGCCGCTTTTTTCTATTACCATTAGTTTTTGAGTTATCAACCTCAATGACAAATATCGGTCATTTTGGGATTTTTAGGATACTTGCTTTATATCTAAGAAATGGTGCTAACTAAGTTTGAGATAGTTATGGATTATGATTCTTTAATTCATTATGAACAATATTTATAAATAATGTAATTCGCCATTGTCATTTAATTTTTGAGTTATGTCCGATTGTTATGATAAAGTACCTCAATTTTGACATGAAGGGAATACTTGCTTTGTATCTAGAAAATGGTCCAAGATAAGTTTGAGGTAATTATGAACATATTATTTTGAGTTAATTCCAAATTATTTTTATCCATGCCGCTAATTTTCACTATTACCATTAGTTTTTGAGTTATCAACCTCAATGACAAATATCGCTCATTTTGCGATTTTTAGGATTCTTGCTTTATACCTAAGAAATGGTGCTAACTAAGTTTGTGATAGTTATGGATTATGATTCTTTAGTTCATTATGAACAATATTTATAAATAATGTAAGTCGCCATTGTCATTTAATTTTTTAGTTATGACCGATTGTTATGACGAAGTACCTCAGTTTTGACATTATGAGAATGCTTGCTTTGTATCTAAGAAATGGTCAGAGATAAGTTTGAGATAATTATGAACATATTATTTTGAATTAATTCCAAACAATTTTTATCTATGCCGCTTTTCTCTATTACCATTAGTTTTTGAGTTGTCAACCTCAATGACAAATATTGCTCATTTTGGGATTTTTAGGATTCTTGCTTTATACCTAAGAAATGGTGCTAACTAAGTTTGTGATAGTTATGGATTATGATTCTTTAGTTCATTATGAACAATATTTATAAATAATGTAATTCGCCATTGGCATTTAATTTTTTAGTTATGACTGATTGTTATGATAAAGTAACTCAGTTTTGACATGAAGAGAATACTTGCTTTGTATATAGGAAATGGTCAGAAATAAGTTTGAGATAATTATGAACATATAATTTTGAGTTAATTCCAAACAATTTTTATCTATGCCGCTTTTCTCCATTACCATTAGTTTTTGAATTGTCAACCTCAATGACAAATCTTGCTCATTTTGGGATTTTTAGGATTGTTGCTTTGTATCTAAGAAATGCTGATAGCTAAATTTGAAATAGTTATGGATTATGGTTCTTTAGTTCATTATGAACAATATTTATAAATAATGTAATTTGCCATTGGTTTTTAATTTTTGAAATATGATTATTTTTTATAACAACAATCTTCAATTTTGAAATCTAGGGAAACTATGCTTTGCATCAAGGAAATGGTCAGAACTAAATTTAAGTTGGTTATGGATAAATTATTTTGAGTTCAACCTAAACCATTTTCTTCCATGCCACTTTTCTCTATCGGTTTAATTTTTGAGTTATTCTCTAATGAACCTAATGACAAATATGAGATTTTGAAGATTCCTGCTTTGTACCTAGGAAATGCTCACAGGTAAGTTTGATTTAATTATGGATATATTATTTCGGGTCCATTCTAAAGTATCTGGTGCAAACTGATCATGTAGATACACCTAATTACAGGCAAAAATTAACTCCACTATTTTTTAAAACTTAGGTTTTTCTAAAACTTGACATTAAAAACATACATCAATAACGTTTGTCTAGAGTCAATTCCATATCATATTAATTTTCGTTTATTTCAACATGTTTCAACACACTCAAATGGAGATCTATTGTCTTAAAGTCTTATTTATTTGTAAGATTTATTAAAAATAAAGGAAGTTAGGTTATAATTAATATCGTGTTAAAAAAGCTAAAAACTATCGTGTAAAATTTTGTTAAGAGAATTTCGAATAATTTTCAATAATTATGTAAAAATTCGTATGAGTCAGTGTTGCTAAGAAAGCGTTTGAATAATTCCAACAACGATTTGCAGCGAAAAGTGGTTGAAACATTTTCAGTTCTAACACTTATTAAAGACAAAATCAGAAATTTAAATAATCTAAAATTCAAATGTGTGTTATACTAACAATCAATGTTGATTATAATAATAATAAAGTTAGTAATAGTTTTACACTAGCACTGTCACTAGAATTAGCACAAGACCTAGAACTAGAATCATTCGGGTTTAGCCGTCTTGAGAGACGTGCAGCTAAATCCGAATGTTTCTATTTCTCGGTCTAGTGTTAGTTCTATATCACTTTCGATTATTAATTAAAGTATCCTCTTTTTAATACAAAAAATCGTTTTGAAAAATCGATCTTTTAGTTTTTGAGAAAACAATATTTGAAGTTTTGATAAAATTTTCAATGTTGCAATTTTCATCGATAATTTTCAAAATTCGTTATAAAATTAATTTCTTGAAGGATCCTTGTGGAAATATCACCAATTATTAGTTAAAGTATCCTCTTTTTAATGCAAAAAGCCGTTTTGAAAAATCACTTTTAGTTTTTGAGAAATAAATTTTTGAAATAATTGCCAATTTTTTCGAATTTTGAAATTTCCGCCGATTAAGTTTTAAAAATTCGTATAAAATCCGTTTCTTGGAATATGAGTATGAAAATTTTCCAAAGTGTTAATAAAAGTGTCCTCTTTCCAATGAACCAACCCGTTTTGCAAAATAAGTTTTAGTTTTTGAGAAAACAATATTTGAAGTTTTGATAAAATTTTCGATGTTGCAATTTTCATCGATAATTTTCAAAATTCGCTATAAAATTAATTTCTTGAAGGATCCTTGTGGAAATATCACCAATTATTAATTAAAGTATCCTCTTTTTAATGCAAAAAGCCGTTTTGAAAAATCACTTTTAGTTCTTGAGAAATAAATTTTTGAAATAATCGACAATTTTTTCGAATTTTGCAATTTTCGCCGATTAAGTTTTAAAAATTCGTATAAAATCCATTTCTTGGAATATGAGTATGAAAATTTCCCAAAGTGTTAATAAAAGTGTCCTCTTTCCAATGAACCAACCCGTTTTGAAAAATAACTTTTAGTTTTTGAGAAAACAATATTTGAAGTTTTGATAAAATTTTTCATGTTGCAATTTTCAAAATTCGCTATAAAATTAATTTCTTGAAGGATCCTTGAGGAAATATCACCAATTATTAATTAAAGTATCCTTATTTTAATGCAAAAAACCGTTTTGAAAAATCACTTTTAGTTCTTGAGAAATAAATTTTTGAAATAATCGATAATTTTTTCGAATTTTACAATTTCCGCCCATTAAGTTTTAAAAATTCGTATAAAATCCATTTCTTGGAATATGAGTATGAAAATTTTCCAAAGTGTTAATAAAAGTGTCCTCATTCCAATGAACCAACCCGTTTTGAAAAATAACTTTTAGTTTTTGAGAAAACAATATTTTAAGTTTTGATAAAATTTTCGATGTTGCAATTTTCTTGTGGAAATGTCGCCGATTATTAATTAAAGTATCCTCTTTTTAGAGTTGCTTCGTGAGTTAAATCAGCATCAAAAAAGTTCATTTTGTATCTTGAATCTAAATAATTTTATTGTATTTTTATTCATATATCGCAATAATGTGGCAATGTAGGGTATCACTTCAAAAATGTACCAGAAGTTATAACCATAATGGCCGGATAGATATGCCGGATAATCGGATATCCGGCTGAAGGGGATGCCGAATATCCGGCTTTTCGCAAAATCACTATTCCGTTCCATCACTACTTTATAGGAATGATATTGAGCGGTTTTTAAAATTTCATGAACTGTTGATTTACTAATGTCAAAATTCCTTGCCCAGCCGAAACCACCTTTTGTTGAACCTCCCCTGAAACATTTGGTCGGGCAGACTTCCAGACATCTCGAAGATGTCCATGCTTTTTAAATTTAGTCACAGCTAGGCTTACCATACTAATAAGCTAAGCAGTTTTCGATCAGGAAATGTTGCATCAAGGAGGTCAACTACTTACTAAATCATTTTTTGGCACTTAGAAAATTGATCAATATTTCTTTGTATATTCTTTTTCTTGTAAAGGAGGTTTTTATTTTATGTAATTTTTCTTGATAAATGATGATAAATTATAGTGATAATAAAATATACACATCTTGGTATAAAAAAGAAATATCTAGCAATAGGACATTACATTACTTGAGTAATCATCCAAAATCAAAAATTTTGAATACCATGGAGAACTTAATTAGGAGAGCTATAACATTTACTGATAAACCATTCATTAGAGATATAAAAACAAGAATTTTTGATATTTTGATAGAAAATGATTATCCTAAGATGTTAATAAATAAAGCTTGGTATAAAATATATAATAAAATTTAAAATCAAAGCGTTGGTCGCTTTAACATCAATATAAATAACACCAATAATAAACCAACTACCAAAAAGAATCGTCAATATAATTTACGAGAGAGAAACATAAAAATTGATAATAAGAAACAAACAAACAAGAAATAACTATTGATTACAAATTACATGAATGAAAATAAGAAAAACAACAACACACAAACAACCGAGAATGATAATACACAACAAGAAAAAATGGACAATGTTACTCAAATAAAATATCATAAAATCAAATATATACCTAAAATGACTGATAAAAGAACAGACATTTTTAAGAAGTATGAGATAAATGAAATAAAATTCGCACAATATAATCGATAAATTACTAATAAATTACAAAATTATGACTAATATGAAAGACAAAATAAAACCTATGGATAAAATAAATACAATTTATCAACTCGCATGTGAGGACTGTAACAAATTTTACATGGGATCAAAACAACATCTGCACAAACGTTTAAAACAACACCAATATGATGTAAACAGTTTGAAAACAACAAATAAAACAGCATTGTGCCAACATGCAATAAAAAGTCAGCAGCGAAAAAAATACATTTAATAGGAAAAATTTAGAAGCAGTATTTATAAATAAGAATATAAACAAAACAGTAAATTTTAAATCAGATACGAGAAAGATAGGTACTCTGTATGCCAAAATAATAGATGAGTTATCTATTTAACATGAGAAATCAAAAATTATAAAAATTAGAGACATGCGGAGGAGTAAAGGTATAATACAATCAAAAACAGCTTTTCTTCGACAATTTCGACGACTTTTACATGAAAACCAAACCGCATGGTTAAATTCAATATGAAACACAACTCCAACATAAGGAGAAGTTTCCACATGTAATAAATGAATTAAAATTAAAATAAAAAACAATAAATACTCAATTAATGGTACGTAAAAAAAGTAAAATGTTATATTTTTATACTTATTGTTAGATTTTGATGTTGTTTGTCTTAAAGAATTTTTGTGTTGTATGTTGTTTAAATTTTAATTGAGATAACGAGATAGGTTATAGTAATTTAATCTTTTGTAGTGTCAAGTACCTGAGGATAGGCGAATATTACGCTCGAAACGTCGTACTAAATTTATAGACATGTATTAATTTAAATACAAAGAAAAAAATTCACAAGGAGTTTGAAATGCGTTACTAACAATCGGAAGAAGAAAAATTATATTGATTAATATTGATTGTGTAATCCATTTTAACAGTATTATATTAAATGTAAAGAAGAAAATATAAATAAATTAAATTTTGTACTTTTTTACCGGTTTATTCTTAAATTCGGCGTTTTTTAAACTATGGTTTTTGAATTAACCACGCTTCTGAGGATGACGTAAGTCGAAACTTGTCAAGCCGAATTTAAGAATAAACCAATAAAAAAGTACAAAATTTAATTGAGCTATATTTTTCTTCGTTTACACTTAAAAAATTGTATTGCTATTTTTATCATGTTAACAAATTTGAAGTAGTTAAACTTTTAAGTAATTTTTCGCGAAAATTTTTTTATGTAAGCAATATTAATATTGACTGTACTGTAGGGGTCAATATTAATATGTGTGATATTTACAAAAAATTTAAATCTTCAGACCCGTTTCAGTGATTTTTTTCATATAATGATTTTATTTTACGCCTATATCCGTTACATTACGGACTTTTTCAAATTGTATAATGCAACCTTATAGAGATATTGCAAACTTATAAAGATATTGCAACCTTACATCTAATTAAATACGAAAGTACGTCGCAATAACTGCCTAAATGACAGCGAAACTTTTTCTTTTCTTAAACCATTTTAATTACGGAAACGAACCGAAGAAGAAGCAAGGTCGATCTTCTCAACACTTTTTCCTAGCATTTCTTTTCCAACCTATTTGTTCTTTTCGTTCAGTTCGTTTTGAACAAAACAGATGAGAGCATCGCCGCCAATGGAATGCATTCGCAACGAGCGGCTCGTTATGAGGGGGCAATTTTTAAGTCGGAACGCGCGTAACCTCGATATGTGCACGGCGCTGTGCCTGGCGACGCTAACGAAGTTTTTGTCGAAAATGCCTGCCGTCCGTTCATATCTGATTGACCCGTTTCGCTTTCCGTTTTTCCACAACCTGTGCTGCGCCTGTTATCCTTAACGAACGCCTTATTTCTTTTTTTTCAACTTTTTTTTTTCATTACACACTCAGCTAATACCTACCTTAGATAAGGTATTTGTGTTTAAAACTAAAAATACATTTTTGAATTTAAACATCTAGATAATATATTATTATTATTATTATTACAATCGGAATTCAATCCTTCTCTCGGTAATAATAATCGCGAAAGCTTAATACTCGAGTTGAAAGCTTAATAAACGATTCTCGTTCATTTCGTAATCCGCTATTAAAAGCTTTCGTCGCGTAAGTCGTCTTTGGCAACAAAACAAAATTGCAGTTTTAAAACATAATCCTTCACCAACGTTCACACTCGTTGGTGAGATGATTTTAGATGGCTAGAATTCTCGATGAATGATGACATCTTCTGCGGTAATAACATGGGGCGCAGACTCGGACATGCGCTATTAGGTATGGTAATGCTGCTGCTGCCCGGAGGAGAGCCCCCTTCTAATTTATTTATTCTAAAGGATTATATTGAGCCGCGGCGATCGCATGTGGAAATACGTCGGCTGCTGTTCCTGCTGCTGGGGGGATTTCTGCGCGATTTACGACTATTGCCATTGGTATTTATTGCTACTGGTTGTTGCGTTTCATACCAGTTGAAGCGGCAGCAGTGGATAAAGTATCCTGTTCGCTATCCTCTCATGGTTTTCTATTAGTGTTTGTACCAACTATACTATGTATTAGGAATAGTACTCGTTTAGCAAAACTTGACGTGGAATAAAACCTATCGATAGAACAGAAATTAATTATAAACTTAAAAGAACAAATTGCTATGTATTTTAATAGTTGTAACTATTAATAGACCCAATGACGCATCGATAGTGATAGTTTCGAAAGTAATAGTACTGTTTTTGTTCACCAAGCTGTCTTGTTTCGAGATAATATTGAGATCGGGAAACTAGGAAAAATGCTGTTTCAAAACAAATACGTTCTCGGTCGCCAGATGTGTTATCGTTTATTATGTAAGAAAATTTTCGACCGTTAGACGATAACGAGTCTTATCGAATGTTTTGGCCCGGCAGCGTATCGTTTGTTTACGCTTAATGGCAAATAGTCGACCTCGAAGTAAAAGTATTCTTGTTGCGTTTAAATTATGATAAGGTCATTACCAATCAAAATAATTAACTTTGTTACCAATAAAAAACTTTCTTTTTAAATTTTATATTACAAGAATTACATTGTATTCTGTAATAATGCTTGGAGAGAAACGTTTCATAAATAACACAGTTGTGCAGAAAAAGCGACATAATATGAAGAAAGATTGATCCCGGAAAAGTTGTGCTACGTCAAATTTGGTGGAATGGTCCATTCTGGCTTTTATTAGAAGTTGTTCGCCACAGCAAGAAAGAATCGATAAAGCCAATATAGAAAGAAAAAGTCTATAAATAGTTGCTTGCATCAGAGCTATTGATACACTAAAAGAATATAAATGATTCTCATCTTTAACAATGATGATGCGACTACTCTCATGTCTGGAAACACTCAATTTAGGTCAAAAATTAAAGAAATCTTGGGATGATTATTGATGAAGATTAAGAAATGATTTTTAAATCAAATTATAGCTGAAAGTTTGCACTTTAAAATGATATATGACGCATATTAGGTTAAGTTAATGAAATTTTTAGAAAAAGAATCGCAAAGTTTTCTTAATACTTTACTTTGTCTGGAAATGCTAAATTTCGGTTAAAAATTAAAAATTCCTAGAGCGATTATTTATGAAGATTAAGAAATGATTTTTACATCAAATTATAGCTGAAAGTTTGCACTTTAATATGATATATAAACCATATTAGGTTAAGTTAAGAAAATTATTGGAAAAAAAACTGTAAAGTTTTCTTAATATTTCGCTTTGTCTAGAAACGGTGAATATCGGTTAAAAATTAAAAATTCCTGAAATGATTATTTATGAAGATTAACTAACGATTTTTATATCAAATTATAGCTAAAAGTATATTCTTTAAGATGATATATAAATCGTAATGGGTTGTATTAAGGAAATTTTTAGAGAAATAATTGCAGTTTTGTGAACCACGTAGTGTGGAAACGCAGTATTTCTGTCAAAAATTAAAACTTTCTGGGATGATTATTTATAAAGATTACGAAACGATTTTTATACCAAATTAAATCTGAAAGTTTGCTCTTTAAAACGATGTATAAACTATGTCGGGTTAACTTGAAGAAATTTTAAGAAAAAGAATTACAAAGTTTTTATAACATCTCAATGTAGAAACACTAAATTTTAGTCAAAAATAAAAAAATCATTAGATGGTTATTTATAAAGATTAAGAAACAATCTTTGTATCAAATTATAGCTGAAAGTTTGCTCTTTAAAATGATATATAAATCCTAATGGGTTGTATTAAGGAAATTTTGAAAAAAATCGCAGTTTTGTAAACTTTTCACTTAATCTGGAAATGCAGTATTTCCGTCAAAAATTGAAACTTTCTGGGATTAGTATTTATGAAGATTACGAAACGATTTTTATACCAAATTAAACCTCAAAGTTTGCTCTTTACAGTGGTATATAAACCATGTTGGGTTAACCCAAAGAAATGTTGAGAAAAAGAATAGCAAAGTTTTTATAACATCTCAGTGTACAAACGCAAAATTTTGGTCAAAAATAAAAAATTCGTTGGATGGTTATTTCTAAAGATTAAGAAACAATCTTTGTATCAAATTATAGCTGAAAGTTTGCTCTTTAAAATGATATATAAATCCTAATGGGTTGTATTAAGGAAATTTTGAAAAAAATCGCAGTTTTGTAAACTTTTCACTTAATCTGGAAACGCAGTATTTTAGTCAAAAATTAAAAACTTTTTGGGATTATTATTTATGAAGTTTA
Source organism: Onthophagus taurus (assembly GCF_000648695.1). Lineage (NCBI taxonomy): Eukaryota > Metazoa > Arthropoda > Insecta > Coleoptera > Scarabaeidae > Onthophagus > Onthophagus taurus. Next base: position 129,119 of record NW_019280592.1, on the reverse strand, counting down.
CGGAACGATTTTTATACTAAATTAAACTTCAAAGTTTGCTCTTTACAATGGTATATAAATCATGTTGGGTTAACTCAAAGAAATTTTGAGAAAAAGAATAGCAAAGTTTTTATAACATCTCAGTGTAGAAACGCAAAATTTTGGTAAAAAATTAAAAATTCATGGGATGGTTTTTTATGATGATTAAGTAACAATTTTTGTATCAAATTATAGCTGAAAGTTTGCTCTTTAAAATGATATATAAATTGTAATGGGTTGTATTAAGGAAATTTTGAAAAAAATCGCAGTTTTGTGAACTTTTCACTTAATTTGGAAACGCAGTATTTCAGTCAAAAATTAAAACTCTCTGGGATTATTATTTATGAAGATTGCGAAAGGATTTTAATAACAAATTAAACCTCAAAGTTTGCTCTTTACAATGGTATATAAAGCATGTTGGGTTAACTCAAAGAAATTTTGAGAAAAAGAATAGCAAAGTTTTTATAAAATCTCTGTGTAGAAACGCAAAATTTCGGTAAACAATTAAAAATTCATGGGATGATTTTTTATGAGGATTAAGTAACAATCTTTGTCTCAAATTATAGCTGAAAGTTTGCTCTTTAAAATGATATATAAATCGTAATGGGTTGTATTAAGGAAATTTTGAAAAAAAAGCAGAGTTTTGTGAGCTTTTCACTTAATCTGGAAACGCAGTATTTCAGTCAAAAATTAAAACTTTCTGGGATTATTATTTATGAAGATTACGGAACGATTTTTATACCAAATTAAACCTCAAAGTTTGCTCTTTACAATGGTATATAGACAATGTTGGGTTAACTCAAAGAAAATTTGAGAAAAAGAATTACAAAGTTTTTATAACATCTCAGTGTAGAAACGCTAAATTTCAGTTTAAAATTAAAAATTCATGGGATGGTTATTTATGAAGATTAAGTAACAATCTTTGTATCAAATTATAGCTGAAAGTTAGCTCTTTAAAATGATATATAAATCGTAATGGGTTGGGTTGGGTTGTGTTGGGTTGGGGAGTATTTCAGTCAAAAATTAAAACTTTCTGGGATTACTATTTATGAAGATTACGAAACGATTTTTATACCAAACTAAACCCCAAAGTTTGCTCTTTACAGTGATGTATAAACCTTGTTGGGTTAACTCGAAGAAATTTAGAGAAAAAGAATAGCAAAGTTTTTATAACATCTCAGTGTAGAAACGCAAAATTTCGATAAACAATTAAAAATTCATGGGATGGTTTTTTATGAAGATTAAGTAACAATTTTTGTAACAAATTAAAGCTGAAAGTTTGCTCTTGAAAATGATATATAAATCGTAATGGGTTATATCAAGGAAATTTTTAGAAAACAAATCGCAAAGTTTTGTTAACATTTTCTTAATATCAAAACGCCGAATTTCGATTAAAAATTAAATATTCCTGGAAAAGTTATTTAGAAAGATTAAGAAACTATTTTTATATCAAATTATAACTGAAAATTTGCCTTTTTTAATGACATACAAATCATATTGGGTTAAATTACGAAAATTATTAGCAAAAAGATCGAAAAATTAGCTCAACATTTGGATTCAGGTCAAAAATTAAAAATTCGTGGAATGATTAATGGAAGATTATAGAACGATTATTATAGCAAATTGTGTTATGTTAAATTATTCATATTGAATCAAAAAAGCTAACCAGTAACAAAATTTCACCCCAACTGGCAACATTTTCCCAAAAAAATGTGAAAATCCCCAAAACATTAATTTATCATTACTCAAAAACTATAATTGATTGAACAAAGTTTTGTGTACCAAAACTGTTCATATTGACCCAAGTAAACATAATTTGTAATAATATTCTATAATCAACTTCTAGCTTAGTTATTACCATTTTCTCGGGGTTATCTTCTTCGTTCACTCATACTTATATGGCTTTATAAGTCCACTTTCCTCACTATACAAATGCAAAATTGAAAATTCATAAACTATTAAATCAAAAAGTGAATAAAAAGTTTTATGTTGGATTGAAATACGATTTGTGTAGGATCAATTTTATTTATACATTTAAAAAGTTTGTTTTAATACGTTTTAACACAATCTACATAACAAACTATAAATATTTCTTTTAATCGCAAATAGTTTCTGTGGTTGAGGCAACGTAAGCCGACGCCCACATGCTGTGGTTCGCGTTATCACTGATTCAGGAAACTAGTTCGGTTAGCAAGATAATTTACAAGCATCCGACTGGTTTGGTTTAACCCAGAACGAGAGTAAAACTTTTTCGTCGTTTAATTTTTTTATTAGAACCTTAACTCCTTGGAGCAGCGCAGTTGCATCGTGACCGTAGACGGCTATTTCGGAACGACCCCCGTACATCACCGCGTTTATTCTCTTTTCGTAACCAATAACCGTAAACGTAAAGTGTATTTTCCCCCTCTTCGCGTATACGGAACGGCACTAATATGTCAGCGTTCGTGATATATTTTATGGGGCTCTTTTACGGGGTCTTTGATGTCGCGCTACGCGACGTCGCTTTTATAAATACTCACATTTGCCATCACGTTTTACTTCAATTTGCAGATCTAAAAAGAAAAAAAAATCATTATCTTAACATTTAATTACATTAATATGTATATCGTATTAATATTTAAGTAGGAATAGAAGAAACTATAATTCCCACACATTTGCGATTACCGTCCGGTTGAGGATGGTAACAGGATGAGTGACGCAATTTATGTTATCCTGCCCTTCTTTCTTTTCCCATTTGAAAGGAAAGAGGAATACATTTTTTTTTGCTTTTCGTTGTTCATCTCGGCCATCTCGTGGAAAAACGCGCGCGAAATTCATCCGGCCAATCAAGGGATAGCACAACTCGATTAATATTAATCAGACAAAATTATCATTTCCAGCAGCGAGTTCGAAAACAGGAAATCGATCGTGTAATATTCGATCGGTTACAAAATGGATATATACAACAGGCGGCTTGATTACGACGACAGCCAGTGCCCTTTAATGGTCCGCGCGCAGGATCCTTAGAAATGTATCTGTCCGGAGTCCGGAGTCAAGTTTGCGCGCTGCCGTTGAGAGAACGGCGGATAGAACGAAACGAAAAGAAAAAAAAAAGAAAAAACGTTCCGCAGGAGAAATGAAAATAACCCTGGGAAATATCCCAGGTATTCGCGCGAAGACCGAGCATTGTATATAAAAGGATATACGTGTGTACAGCTATATGTTAATGCGGGGGACGAAATAGAATCAGGGCTCACCAGGTCTTCTTTCTTATTCTTGCTACTCACTATATACTCAAGAAAATTTATGCTCTACAGGTTTGTTGTATAAAACTGTTTACCGTTAACACATCCATTTCACAACAGTTTCTTTTATAAGTTAGTTGAAAGAAACGAAAAAGAACTTTAAACCATCTCATCTTTTTTAGTACATAAATAATAATCATAAGAATTATAAATATTATAAACCTTGTATAAATATACAGTGAAATTCCCCATAGCTCGAACTTCTATATCTCGGATTATTCTCTGAGTAGAATAATTTTCCTAAGCTCTCCGTTTTATCAAGATTCAAATATATTTATATCGAATTTCTCTCTAACTCGGACCGCATTGCCAACCCAAGCGATTTATCATTAAATCGTTGGTTGCAAAAGTGAAAGAGAGCAAAATTGTTAAGAATAAAATTTGCTACATCTTTTGCTCAAAAAGTTTTTTTATAAAATGCTAAGTAACGAAATTCATAAAATTTTCATATTTTCGTATTTTTTTCGATATTTAAGCATCTGCGAGCAAAAGTGCAAGAGAGCAATATTGTTAAGAATAAAATTTTGTACAACTTTTGTTCTAAAATTTTTTTGTAACATGCTCCGATTCCCAAGAGTTACCATTAAGCACTAGTAAAACAACGAAATTCATCACATTTTCATATGTTCGTATTTTCCTTGATATTTAATCATCTGAGAGCAAAAGTGTAAGAGAGCAATATTGTTAAGAATAAAATTTGCTAGAACTGTTGTTCTAAAAGTTTTTTTATAATATGCTCCGGTTCCTGAACATTACTTTTAATAACTTGAAAAACCATCAAATTCATAAAGTTTTCATATTTTCATATTTTTCTCGATATTGATGCATCCAAGTGCAAAAGTGCAAGAGAGCAATATTGTTAAGAATAAAATTTCCTACAACTCTTGTTCTAAAACTTTTTTTGTAAAATGCTTCGACTCTTGGGAGTTACCATTAACTACTAGTCAAACAACAAAATTCGTACAATTTTCATATTTTCGTAATTTCCTCGATATTTAGGCATCTGAGAGCAACAGTGCAAGAAAGCAATATTGTTAAGAATAAAATTTTCTACAACTTTTGCTCTAAACGCTTTTTTGTAAAATGCTCCGATTCCCGACAGTTAGCATTAACCACTAGTCAAACAATGAAATTTATCAAATTTTCATATTTTCGTATTTTTCTTGACATCTATGCAGCTGAGAACAAAAGTGCAAGAGAACAATATTGTTATTAATAAAATTTCCTACAACTTTTGTTCTAAACCTTTTTTTGTAAAATGCTCCGACTCTTGAGAGTTACCATTAACCAGTAGTAAAACAACGAAATTCTTAAAATTTTCATATGGTCGTATTTTCTTCGATATTTAAGCATCTGCGAGCAAAAGTGCAAGAGAGCAATATTATTAAGAATAAAGTTTGCTACAACTTTTGTATTAAAAGTTTTTTTGTAAAATGCTCCGATTCTTAAGAGTTACCATTAACCTGTAGTAAAACAACGAAATTCATGAAATTTTCGTATTTTCATATTTTTTTTCGTTATCTATACAGCTGAGAGCTAAAGTGCAAGAGAGTAATATTGTTAAGAACAAAATTTCCTATAACTTTTGTTCTAAAAGTTTTTTGTAACATGTTCCAATTCTTGAGAGTTACCATTAACCACTAGTAAAACAACGAAATTCATGAAATTTTCAGATTATCATTTTTTTTTTCGATATCTATGCAGCTGAGAGCAAAAGTGAAAGAGAGCAATATTGTTAAGAATAAAGTTTGCTACACCTTTCGTTCTAAAAGTTTTTTTGTAAAATGCTCTGATTCCCGAGAGATACCATTAACAATAGTAAAACAACGAAATTCTTCAAATTTTCATATGATCGTATGTTTTTCGATATTTAAGCATCTGAGAGCAAAAGTGCAAGAGAGCAATATTGTTAGCAATAAAATTTTCTACAACTTTTGCTCTAAACGCTTTTTTGTAAAATGCTCCAATTTCCGAGAGTTCGCATTAACTATTAGTAAAACAACGAAATTCATGAAATTTTCATATTTTCGTATTTTTTTCGATATACAGTGCGTTTCAAAAGTAACGGATAAATTCGATAAAATCATTACAAACAATTTATAAAAAAATCGCTGAAACGGGTCTAAAGATTTAAATTTTTTGCAATTGTTTGGTGTATATTTAAAATTTTTTCCGCCATTTTTAAACGAGTTATGACGTCATCGAAGATCTTTTTAAATCGAACACCTCACTTTTTTTTATATCGAAATTTAAAAGAGAATTTTTTTCTGAATTATGTACAATAAATATTAATATCAGTTACATAAGAAAATTTTCAAGAAAAATTAATTTAAAGTTTCATTATTTCCCGTTCATTTGATATAGAAAATAGCAGTAGCAGTGCGTAACCATGGCAACCAATTGTTTTGATTTGACATTTCCAAGTGTCAAAATTCAATTGGAATTGAATTATTTATTTAAATTAATTATTATTACTATTGTACTTGAGATACAACAGCAGCAATAGCTTGTTGCAACAAACGCATCAAAAGAAGAGAAAAATTTAAAGTTTAAATTTACAAAAATAACATGAAAGATAGAAAACAATAATATCATTAATAGTGAGTTTAGACATGCATGGATTCAAATAACAACAAAAAAATAACAACGAATAGCGATGAATAACAACAATTAACAAACGTACAATAAACTGTTTCAAATCGAATTTTGACACTTGGAAATTTTAAATCAAAACAATTGGTTGCCATGGTTACGCACGGCTACTACTATTTTTTATATCATTTTAAATTAATTTTTCTCGAAAATTTTCTTATGTAACCGATATTAATATTTATTGTACATAATTCAGAAAAAAATCCTCTTTCAAATTCCGATATAAAAAATGGGGTGTTCCATTTAAAAAAAACTTCGATGACGTCATAACTCGTTTAAAAATGGCGGAAAAAATTTAAAATATACACCAAAAAATTGCAAAAAATTTAAACCTTTAGACCCGTTTCAGCGATTTTTTCATAAATTGTTTATAATCCACCGACCACGTCGGGTTC
>NW_019280592.1:0-122428 GCF_000648695.1 Onthophagus taurus | reverse complement strand
AGAGCAAAAGTGCAAGAGAGCAATATTGTTGACAATAAAATTTTCTACAACTTTTGCTCTAAACGCTTTTTTGCAAAATGCTCCGATTCCTGAGAGTTACCATTAGCCACTAGTAAAACAACAAAATTTATCAAATTTTCATATATTCGTATTTTCCTCGATATTTAATCATCTGAGAGCAAAAGTGCAAGAAAGCAATATTGTTAAGAATAAAATTTTCTACAACTTTTGCTCTAAACGCTTTTTTGTAAAATGCTCCGATTCCCGACAGTTACTATTAACCACTAGTCAAACAATGAAATTTATCAAATTTTCATATTTTCGTATTTTTCTTGACATCTATGCAGCTGAGAACAAAAGTGCAAGAGAGCAATATTGTTAAGAATAAAATTTGCTAGAACTGTTGTTCTAAAAGTTTTTTTGTAAAATGCTCCGACTCTTGAGAATTACCATTAACCAGTAGTAACAACGAAATTCTTCAAATTTTCATATGGTCGTATTTTCTTCGATATTTAAGCATTTGAGAGCAAAAGTGCAAGAGAGCAATATTGTTGGCAATACAATTTTCTACAACTTTTGCTCTAAACGCTTTTTTGCAAAATGCTCCGATTCCCGAGAGTTACTATTAACCACTAGTAAAACAACGAAATTTATCAAATTTTCATATGTTCGTATTTTCCTCGATATTTAATCATCTGAGAGCAAAAGTACAAGAGAGCAATATTGTTAGCAATAAAATTTGCAACAATTTTTGTTGTAAAAGTTTTTTTGTGCAATGCTCCGATTCCCGAAAGTTACCATTATCCACTAATAAAACAACGAAATTCATCAAATTTCGATATTATCGTATTTTTCTCGATATCTATGCAGCTGAGAACAAAAGTACAAGACAGCAATATTGTTAAGAATAAAATTTGGTAGAACTGTTGTTCTACAAGTTTTTTTATAACATGCTTCGGTTCTTGAATGTTACCTTTAATAACTTGAAAAACGATCAAATTCATAAAATTTTCATATTTTTCTCGATATTGACGCATCCAAGAGCAAAAGTGCAAGAGAGCAATATTGTTAAGAATAAAATTTGCTACAACTTTTGTTGTAAGAGTTTTTTTGTAAAATGTTCCGATTGCCGAGTATTACCATTAACATCTTAGGTTGTTGTATATTTTTATTGAATTAAAACTAGAACAGTAGAGCTAGAAAGTTTCGGGTTTAGCCGTACGTCTTCAGGCGCTTGAGATATATACCTATATATAAATATAATATAATAAATCAAGTTATAAGTAGTTGATTGAATGATGAGACGATTAACGAATTATTAAATTAACACCTTATTAATTCGACATTAAGTCTCCCATCTCGTAGGCGCGGTAGGCATCGTAAGGAGGAGGCGTAATAACGGCCCCAAGTCTTCTCTCTTCGGGATAGTAATTACAATGCGAAATCGCCCACGGCTAATGGCCACTGAGCGGTAATGGCTCAATTTATCCGCGTCTCTCTCTCTGGCGACGAGAGCGCTTTTAATTGGAGCCATTTTTGCGGTTCCCTGGTGATGTGGAGTCTTCCGCTCGGCCGGAGGGACGACCACACGAAAGAAAAACTTCTTGGTATCAAGATCATCGGCGCGCGCGCTTGCGACGGAAGGAGCAGAAACGGAAAGCGACGGCGACGGTTCTCTTCCGGGCAACGGGAACCAGCAAATTGCCATTTTATGCAGCAGAACGGCGCTTAAGTCGCAGATTACCCGACCCCAACAATCGAGAAGATACGCATCTGGTACGCGGTAACCCACTGTCTGCTGGTCGCGAAGGCGCCGTGGGTATTTTCCTTCATGTCTGCGTTAAACCATTTATTTACTGCTTCGCTTATTTCCGTTCTTACATTATTATTTTAAATCCATCGGTAATTTAGAATACCTTTCGGATTCCTTTTAGAGACGTCTTCTTCAACAGATAACTCAATAATGATGACAATTGTACGAGAAAATTTCAGCAAAATATTCTTTTCGCCAGGTAGCGAGGTCAATGAGGAGGGACATTCCTAAATGCTCTCTACTTGGATATCTCCACAGGACATCTGCCCCCTGCATTAGGGCCGTTTAACTGTGGTCGTACTGCGGTCGGCAAAATTTCCTGGAACCTTTCGTGTGACGACGATGCGATGGACCTCTTGCTGATGCGAAAACACCGCCGCCGGACGACGTTCTTTGTCACCTCGAGTGGAACCTCACGCGTTCGTCCTCAATGGGATTAGTAGTCCTTTAAACTCTCTTAAGAAGAATCTCTTTTCTGCATATTCTATAGATACATGTGTAAATTTTAAGAGGTTCTTTAGATTATAGAAAAAATTTTACACTTAAAATTGAAGTATATTATGATAGCAAATTATGAAACGAAATTTGTATCAAATTAAAGCTTAATTATTCCTCGTGAGAATGATGTATGATACAAGTTTGGTTCTGTAAAAAAAAATTTTTGGAAAAAAATATGAAATAGAGTATACTTTTTTGATGTCAAAATGCAGACGAATTTGTAACCCGATACTTTCTAGTTCTACACTAGCACTATCACTAGAACTAACATAAGACCTAGAACTAGAATCATTCGGGTTTAGCCGTCCTGAGAGACGTGCGGCTAAATCCGAATGTTTCTAGTTCTCGGTCTTGTGTTAGTTCTAGTTTTAATTGTTAATTGTTCATAATTCAACCCATCATGTTTCATATATCATTTTAAAGAGAAATCTTTTACTTTTAATTTGATACTAGAATTATTTCTTGATTACCATAAATATATCGTCCATGATTTTTTAAAGATTTGTCTGCATTTTGACATTTACAAAACATAGAATATTTAATATTTGTTTCTCAGCAAATTTTTATTATATAACCAAACATGTTTCATTCATCATTTTAAAGAGGAATGATTAAGCTTCAATTTGATACAAAATTCGTTTCATAATTTGCATAAATAATCGTTCCATGATTTTTTGAGTTTCGACCTGCATGTTGACATTTTGGAGTTAAATTGAAAACGTAGCGATTACTTTCCAACTTATTTTCTGAAAATTTTCATAATCCAACCTATCATGTTTCATACATCATTTTAAAGAGGAATGATTAAGCTTCAATTTGATGGAAAATTCGTTTCATAATTTACATAAATAATCGTTCCACGATTTTTTAAGTTTCGACCTGAATGTTGACATTTTGAGGTTAAGTTGAAACCGTAGCCATTACTTTCGGATTTATTTTCTTAAATTTTTCATAATCCAACCTATCATGTGTCATACATCGTTTTAAAGAGGAATCTTTTACCTTTAATTTGATACTAAAACTATTACTTGATTACCATAAATAAATCGTCTATGATTTTTTAAAGATTCGTCTGCATTTTGACGTTTAAAAAACATAGAGTAATTAATATTTATTTTTCAGCAAATTTTTATTATATAACCAAACATGTTTCATACATCATATTAAAGAGGAATAATTAAGCTTCAATTTGATACAAAATTCGATTCATAATTTGCATAAATAATCTTTCCATCACTTTTTGAGTTTCGATCTGCCTGTTAACATTTTAAGATTAACTTGAAAACGTAGAAATATCTATCTGATTCATTTTCAAAAATTTTTTTATAATCAAATCTATCATATTTTATATATCATTATAAAGAGGAATCTTTAAGCTTTACTTATATAATAAAATTATTTTGTAATTATCACAAATAGCTCTACCACGATTTTTTGAAGTATCCTCTACATTGCTGCTTGATTCAAATAGCTGCTTTCTTTTATAGTAAGGTAGAGGACATTTTATTTAAAAATCTTTATTACATCATGGTGTCCATACCTACTAATTTCAAACACTTTAATCTACTTGGCCTTCTTTCTTCATCTAAATTCAAAGCAATCATGAGGAGTTCATCCTCTGAAGAAGTAACCATCATAATCTTATGTACTGATAAACAACGGAATTGAGAACAAATACAACTAGATTCTGGGATAATGTTTAGATACATTTTTAGTAAAACGATATAAAAATAGAAAGTAAAAAAAATAATGAAATTAGATGTTGATTTTGTTGTAGTTTGTAATGTCCAGTGGACAGATAAGAATGAGTGTAGAGAGGGCGTCTTGTGCACGACGGGGTCGTGACCCCCGGAGTCGTGCCTTGAGGGGCCTCAAACCTCCGACAGCTATCAGTCTCACGAAGTGCCCACCTTTAGCTCACGACCACGGGTCCAGTGTTTGTTTTACCCGGTACGATAATAATTCCTCAAAACACAGACCCAGTGCAAACAACCCGCCATTTTTCCACCGTAGCCAAACGGGACCCCTTACTCTGCCCTCCCTCTTGTGGCCAATCGTCCGTGAGGATCTCGTTCTCTTCGCTTGAACACGAACCACGCACCAAGAACGTAAAACTTTTCTTGAGAAATTAAAAAAAAAATAAAAATATATACGCGTTTAATTGAAGCGCCCGTACGATTATGATACGACGATGATTTATTACTGACGTAAATGGATCGAGGTAATGATCTGGTAAATCCATAGAAATACTCAAAGAATTCGCGCTAGCTATAAGAAATAATCGTATAGAAGAAAACGGAAAAATAACACTTTACGTCTTGTCGCTTGGTTATGTAAGTATCCAACGAGGTAAAAGGCAGATGTGCGCACGATCGACCCCGAAAATTAATTATTTCCCGATTTCTTCACCTGCTCGAGAGGTGCGCGCTCTCGCGTTCCCCGAATCGGCGGTGCACACACACGTGGATTTACGAGCCGAAGCCATGCGAGGAAGAGGCGGCGGCCCGCTGCGTTACACGTGTTCGGTAACTCGCCGGGGCCGGACCACTTTGTTATTTTGGCACTTGCAGCGATAAAACCGCGCTCCCTGGTGGAATTTTTGTATTGGAATTTTCATCCGTGCACCAGAAACCGAACTCAATCACTAATATACAAAACGATCGACAAGAAACAACAAAAAAATACATCAACTTGGAAATCTAAACAAAATACTTGCTTTTAAAAATAACTTTTGCGTGTTACAACATGAACGCAATATATGAGTGAAGTAATCATAGTTACGAAATTACTATGCACTTGCACTGCCTCACATAAAATGCAACATAGCTTAATAGTATAGGCATTGGGTAGTTTTGCTTGAAACATGGTTATGTCCTTATGATAACTCTGAGTTTTCGGCCATTTAAGAGACGCATGGTTAAACCTGAATGATTCTGGTTCTAGGTTTAGCGTTAGTCCTACACAGAGAGAAATATATTCTTGGAGTCAAGAATACATATATGTTTCTTGGTTTAGTTTACTTGAAACAAGCTTATTATTTTGTTGGTGTAAGAAAATATTAATTGAAGAATAGTAAAATTTTTAATACTAAAATACGATATTCTTGGAACCTAAGAAATTTATTTGCTTAACCCAAACCAAAGTATTCTACAAGTGAGAATAGATGATTTTTAAACTAAGAAAAAGGGAACAATTTTAAAACGAGAATAAAGTCGTCTTGACCCAAGTAAAGTATTTGTTGGTTAAAAAATCTGGTTTTCTTGATAAGTCGATGCTTATGTGCACTTGTTATGTTTATTTCGAAGTAAAGACTGAGTTTGGTCGCAGTGGTCACTGTAGTTTGGTATATTTATTGTAGTGCACATTGTGATATGGAAGATTTTTTTAGGTTCCTTTTAGCATGATCTAAAAGGCAGAACTTTTAACGACTTAATAAGCTCTCTATTATTTGTTTACTAAATAGTTGTTAGCTAAGCAGTTATTTAGTTCAGTAGTGCACGCAACAATTATTTAGTAAAGAATATGTTTGAGATTTTATTAAGAAGTGAAATGTTCGGCCTACAGGTTATGCTAAAACATCTTTGGCGGTAAACAATACTAAAAATACATCAAATCTTCACCTGAGACTTCAGGTGTTATTATTATTATTAAGAGAAAAAATATTTACTTTTCATTCAATTATAATTATTATTTACACTTGAATTAAAAACTAAATTATTCTTCACCGAAAACAATTTATTCTTGTCTTTAGAAAAAAAATATTAAAAAGAAGATTACATTTTTTTCCTTTAAAAACTATATATCTTTACATCAAGAATATTTTTATTCTTAACTGGAGAATTCCAAAACTTCTGGTAACCAAAAATATTATTACTTGAAAATTAAGAAGATTCATCTTTTACAAGATTTTACGCCGTTTCTTGATTTAAGATTATCTTATTTTTGCGGATATCCAAACAAATCGTTTATTTGAATTAAGCGTAATATGCTTGACTCAAGCATAAATTTCTCTCTGTGTACTTTTCGTTCAATAAAAGTATACCATAACCTAACGCTAAATAACAATTAAAACTAGAACTAATACTAGACCAAGAACTAGAAACATTAGGATTTAGCCGCACGTCTCTCAAGACAGCTAAACCCGAACGATTCTAGTTCTAGGTCCTGTGTTAGTTTTAGTGATAGTGGTAGTGTCATCTCATCGTGGATGATCATCAGGGATCATGGATGACTTATTTATGGTAGTCATGAAATAATTTTAGTATCAAATTAAAGCTAAAAGATTCCTCTTTAAAATGATGTATGAAACATGATAGGATGGATTATAAAAATTTTAAGAAAATAAATCGGAAAGTTATCGGCGACGTTTTCGACTTAACCTTAAAATGTCAACATGCAGGTCGAAACTTAAAAAGTCATGGAAAGATTATTTATGCAAATTATGAAACTAATTTTGTATCAAATTGAAGCTTAATCATTCCTCTTTAAAATGATGTATGAAACATGTTTGGTTATATAATAAAAATTTGCTGAAAAATAAATATTAATTACTCTATGTTTTTTAAACGTCAAAATGTAGACGAATCTTTAAAAAATCATGGACGACTTATTTTTGGTAATCACGAAATAATTTTAGTATCAAATTAAAGCTAAACGATTCCTCTTTAAAATGATGTATGACACATGACAGGATGGATTATAAAAATTTTAAGAAAATAAATCGGAAAGTTATCGCTACGTTTTCAACTTAACCTTAAAATGTCAACATGCAGGTTGAAACTCAAAAAGTCATGGAAGGATTATTTATGCAAATTATGAAACGAATTTTGTGTCAAATTGTAGCTTAATCATTCCTCTTTAAAATGATGTATGCAACATGTTTGGTTATATAATAAAAATTTGCTGAAAAATAAATTATATTAAATACTTACATGTTTTTTAAATGTCGAAATGCAGACGAATCTTTAAAAAATCATAGATGACTTATTTATGGTAGTGAAGAAATAACTTTAGTATTAAATTAAAGCTAAAAGATTCCTGTTTAAAATAATGTATGAAACATGATAGGTTGGATTATAAAAATTTTAAGAAAATAAATCGGGAAGTTATCGCTACGTTTTCAACTTTACCTCAAAATGTCAACATGCAGGTCGAAACTTAAAAAATCATGGAAGGATTATTTATGCAAATTTTGAAACGAAATTTGTATCAAATTGAAGCTTAATTATTCCTCTTTAAAATGATGTATGAAACATGTTTGGTTATATAATAAAAATTTGCTGAAAAATAAATATTAAATACTCTATATGTTTTTTAAATGTCAAAATGCAGACGAATTTTACAAAAATCATGGACGACTTATTTATGGTAGTCATGAAATAATTTTAGTATCGAATTAAAGATAAAAGATTCCTCTTTAAAATGATGTACGAAACATGATAGATTGGATTATGAAAATTTTAAGAAAATAAATCGGAAAGTTATCGCTACGTTTTCAACTTAACCTCAAAATGTCAACTTGCCGGTCGAAACTAAAAAAATCGTGGAAGGATTATTTATGCAAATTATGAAACGAAAATTGTATGAAATTGAAGCTTAATCATTTCTCTTTAAAATGATGTATGAAACATATTTGGTTATATAATAAAAATTTGCTGAAAAATAAATATTAAATACTCTATATGTTTTTTAAATGTCAAAATGCAGACGAATTTAAAAAAAATCATGGTTGACTTATTTATGGTAGTCATGAAATAATTTTAGCACCAAATTAAAGCTAAAAGATTCCTGTTTAAAATGATGTATGAAACATGATAGGTTGGATTATGAAAATTTTAAGAAAATAAATCGGAAAGTTATCGCTACGTTTTTAAGTAAACCTCAAAATGTCGACATGCAGGTTGAAACTCAAAAAATCATGGAAGGATTATTTATGAAACGAATTTTGTACTAAATTGAGGCTTAATCATTTCTTTTGAAAATGATGTATAAAACATGTCTCGTTATATAATACAAATTTTTTGAAAAAAATTTATTAAATAGCCAATATATTTTTTAGATGCCAAAATGCAGATGAAACTTTAAAAAATCATGGAGGAGTTATTTATGGTAATCACGAAACAATTTTAGTATCAAATTAAAGGTAAAAGATTCCTCTTTGGATTGATGTATAGGACATAATAGGTTACATTATAAGAATTATTAGAAAATAAATGATAAAGTTATCTCTACGTTAGATAAAACTAGACACTGCTTGTTTAATTGCTGGCAGAAAACTACATTGAACATACAGTCAGCTAGATACCGTCGGCACAAGATGACGTTCTTCCGATAGAAGATTAGATACTGTTGGCAGAGTTCCGCTTTTTAGCATTCTATAGATCTTGTTAGAAAAATTGTACTCTTTGTAATGGAGCCGATTACACCTTTACACAAATTGTGTGCTTTAACACTTTCGGGACAATAACTTTTTGTATTGGCAAAACATGGTTGAAAGAGAAGAATATTTGCCAACAAAGACAAAGTAAGAAAATAAAAAAAAATTGATTTGTATAAAATACATTACATTGTCAATGTGATATAACTTCTCTACAGTCTCGAAAACTCGACTTGGGGTTATAAGAACTTAATCCGGATGGTATTTATTGCCGGGGCTATCGCATTTCTTGTAATCGCCCACAGGAGTTCGACGGCGGCGGTACGGATGCGCGTCGTCTTCTCCGGGTATCGCGGATTGTAAATATGTTTACGACCCGTGCGGAATTCTTTGCCTTCTTCTCCATATTATCCGTTTTTATTCTCCGATTTCTTTGTCTTTTTTTCCTTTTTATTTGGTCTTAAGAGAGGGCTTAATACGCTCCGCGACTGATCGCCGCCGATCTTCGAACGACAGACGCGACTACCATATAATTACGAGCGGGGGCATTCCCCATGGCAATTAGATAACAGGTCGCCTTTCGGGGGCCCCGTAATAAATGACGCTTTTAAAATTTTCGAAGCGGTACACCGATCGCGCATTCTTATCCATGGGAAAGAGTTCTCTTCTGTGGAAAGGTATTAAGTTGTCGCTCCCGCAATTATTCCACCACAGGCAGCATCGGCAGAAGCAACGAAGAAGTCTATTCCGAAGACGACGACGGCAGCGGAAGAAAAAGTCGAAGGAGCGACATCCTAATTACCACTGTCTGTCCGCTCTTTAAGAAGCAACTTAAAAAGTTTTTTATTTTTTTACCTCTTTCGGAGTTCTTTGAATGTTGTCTTCACCCAACTTATTTTTATAAATCCATTCCATTCGTTTTACTTTGAACTGAATCTTGACCTTTTAGATATAAATACACACGATCCGTAAACTGATTAACGTAAATATTTACAAATTTGTTACTTTATTACAGTTTTTTTTATTTCTTAGGTGATAACCTTCTTCGTCTCTTTTTAAGAATTTATTTTACAAACTTTAAGTAATCATTTTTTACAAGAAATAAATAACTTAAATGGATTTATGTAAATTTAAGTAGCCTGTTATTGAGTTGAAATTTGTGGTTGCTTATTCAACGATCAAAAGTGAGAGGTAAAATCAAACGATAAAAATCAATAATGACCAATTACGAATGTAAATTATAAAATGTTTAAGTAGGCCACTTTAATGATAAATAAATAAATGCAAAATAATATTTATTTTTATATGAAATTCCCACATCGATTAATTCCGCAAGATCGGCCACTTAAAGTTAACGCCGATTTTTCAGGTCCGTCAAAACAGATAGAGATGTGTGCTGTTGACCTCAACCCGTGGCGGCAAAGAAGTCCCTCTTGAGTTTCGAGGGAGCAAGCGTATGTGTGTGTGTGTGTAACTGCCGCGCGAGTATTGGCGCAGATTAACAGGTAAAGCGATTAAAATCGGGGCACGACGACCAAGAGAAATCCCGCTCTTCGTAAAG
Organism: Onthophagus taurus; assembly: GCF_000648695.1. Lineage (NCBI taxonomy): Eukaryota > Metazoa > Arthropoda > Insecta > Coleoptera > Scarabaeidae > Onthophagus > Onthophagus taurus. The sequence continues at coordinate 112,180 of NW_019280592.1, read as the reverse complement.
CCTCGGAGCCTCACACTCACGGCTCGTCAAACGCGCGACTTACGGCTCCTTCACGCCTGCTCGTCTCCGGACGGATTAAAAAGTCCCCCTTTATCTTGGCCCCCCGCGCCGGAGAAGATCTCTTCGTGAAGAACATACACTATCTTGCACTCAAATGAAACGTTGTCTCTCACGCAGATTTGCAAGATGATTTTATTGGATTCTTTTTTGTGATATGTAATAAAAGTCATGTATTTCCATCTCTATAGAAAAATCTGGGTTAAATTTTCTGAAAGAAATTGTCTCAAGAAGAGCCAAGTAACGAAACAATTCAATTAATTATAAAAGAAGACATGGATAGTACTCAATAAGCTACACAATTCACAATAATTCATGACTTGGTTCGAAATGCTTTGTTGCAATATACACTCATGAGCAAGGTGAATGATTTCATCGAGATTTCAAGATCATGGAGACACAATATCAAGATAAATGAGGTAGACATCTGATGACTAAGTGTTCTTGGATTGGGTTAATTTGAGTTGAGTTAGGTTTGATTGGGCTAGGTTTCGTGTACTTTGAAACTAGAAAAAAATTGTTTTTTCCAAAACTGATGGGAATTAAGAAATGAAACTTTTTGAAATTATAAAGAGACATTTGAGGTTTGGGTATACCAAATTACAACATACTAATGCGTGGGCCTCATTTTAAATAAAATTGTAAATATCTCCGATTTTAGATGACATTTGTTGAAAATCACCTATTTATTTTGATGTTTCTTGTAGGTGAAGTTAATGAAAAAAATTGCTTTCTCCAAAACGATTAAGATTTAAGCAATGAAACTTTTTGAGGTTATAAAGAAACATTTCAGGTTAAGTTGTGCCAAATTTGAAGTTTCTGTGGTGATTAATTCAATTCATATACATTTTTAAAAATCAACTACTTAATTTGACGTTTCTTGTAAGTAAGGTTAAAGAAAAAAATGATTTTCTCCAAAACGGTTACGATTTAAGCAATGAAACTTTTTGAGGTTATAAAGAAATATTTTAGGTTAAGTTGTGCCAAATTTGAAGTTTCTGTGGTGATTAATTCAATTCATTACATTTTTAAAAATACCTATTAAATTTGATGTTTCTTGTATTGAAGTTAAAGAAAAAACCATTTTCTCCTAAACGGTTAAGATTTAAGCAGTAAAACTTTTTGAGGTTATAAAGAAACATTTCAGGTTAAGTTGTGCCAAATTTGAAGTTTCTGTGGTGATTAATTCAATTCATATATATTTTTAAAAATACCTATTAAATTTGACGTTTCTTGCATTGGGGTTAAAGAAAAAAATTATTTTCTCCTAAACGGTTAAGATTTAAGAAATGAAACTTTTTAAGGTTATAAATAAACATTTCAGGTTAAGTTGTGCCAAATTTTAAGTTTCTGTGGTGATTAATTCAATTCATATATATTTTTAAAAATACCTATTAAATTTGACGTTTCTTGCATTGGGGTTAAAGAAAAAAAATATTTTCTCCTAAACGGTTAAGATTTAAGAAATGAAACTTTTTGAGGTTATAAATAAACATTTCAGGTTAAGTTGTGCCAAATTTGAAGTTTCTGTGGTGATTAATTCAATTCATATATATTTTTAAAAATACCTATTAAATTTGACGTTTCTTGTATTGAAGTTAAAGAAAAAAACTATTTTCTCCTAAACGGTTAAGATTTAAGCAGTAAAACTTTTTGACGTTATAAAGAAACATTTCAGGTTAAGTTGTGCCAAATTTGAAGTTTCTGTGATGATTAATTCAATTGATAACGATTTTTAAAAATCACCTATTTAATTTGATGTTTCTTGTAAATAAGGTTAAAGAAAAAAATTATTTTCTCCAAAACGGCTAAGATGTGAGCAATGAAACTTTTTGAGGTTATAAATGAATATTTCAGATTAAGTTGTGCCAAATTTGAAGTTTCTGTGGTGATTAATTCAATTCATATTCATTTTTAAAAATACCTATTAAATTTGACGTTTCTGTAAGTAACGTTAGAGAAAAAAGTGATTTCCTCCAAAACGGTTAAGATTTAAACAACGAAACTTTTTGAGGTTATGACGAATCGTTTGAGGTTAGGTTGTACCAAATTTTAATATTTCATGGTGATCAACTCATTTTATATAAAGTTTTAAAAATCGCTCATTCAATTTGACGTTTATGGAAAACGAAATTAAAGCAAAAATTGTTTACTTCGAAACGGTTAGAATTGAAGAAATGAAACTTTTAGAGGTTATAAAGGAAGGTTTGAGGTTAGGTTAAGTTCCAGACTTACTGCTTTCTTTTATATAGCATTTTAAAATATCATCAATTTAATTTGGCGTTTGTTGAAAATGGATTCAAGAAAAAAAGCATTTTCTTGAAAACAGCTTGAAGTTAAGAAATGAAACTTTCTAACTTTGTAAAGAAGCGTTGTTGCTTATGATATCTTTGTGTGAACTTCTTCTCGCCATATTTTTTATGCCAGAATTGAGCTATTACTACATAATCGACATGGTTTTTATATTTACTTTTTTTTTCTGAATTCTGATACGAATTCAAAAAGATCAAAATTAGAAGTTTTATGATCCTTAACATCAATGAGTTAATCGAGGAAACATAAGATAGCGTGGAAACCAGTCATATTAAAAGACATTAAAAGTAAAAGAAAGAGGACGCAAAAAAAGGAAAGAAGCCAAAAACACCAGCTTTTCGCAAATATCGTCAAAGTTTACTGGCGATTGCAACTGTTGTATTTTCTGGGTTTCGCTCTCTACATGATCAGAGTCTAAACATAACGTAGACCCAGTAAATATTTCAATTCTGCTCACAATGTTTATTGTAGATCTGCAAGGATATCCTTGCTTTATGTGAAATTCTTTCCAAATGATATTCAACGAGAAAATTTTATGTAGATATTAGACATCCTTTGAAAATGATGTTCATACAGCGACGAGCAAACTGTGTCAAGTGTTTTTTTATGATTAACATCAATATTATCAGCATATCTGAGGTTAATAACCAGAAAACACATTGAAACGATTCTGATGTAAATACTGCCAGTAGAACTCTAATACCACTACGATCAAATTTTAGTATATTTCTGACTTCGATCGTAAAGGTATCTATGAACGTCTATTAGAGAGTTAAACCTGGAGAATTGGTCTAAGTAGGCAAAATCTTTCAGACCCACCGCCCAACTATTTATTAATCAAATGAGACGTCAAATGAAGGATCTGCCGCTTTTTTGCCAACCACATCATACTGATGCAGATCAGGAAGACCTTGTTTTAGACCAGTTGGGTGTATGTCTAAAATGTCTAATTTTAGAAGAATTGATGTGTCCAAGACTTTTGACGGTGTTCATAGATATTCTGGAAATATTCAAAATCTAATTTTATTTTAAATTCGATTTTGATTTAAAATTTCCAAACGGGATACTGCAAATAATGTGGTAATTAGTTACTAGTAAATGAAGAAATTATCTAAAAAAAATCAATGAATAAAGTTTTCTTTGCGAAATAACAAAAAATTAGTAACTGAAAGTGATCTTCTCTTCGAAGTTTATATGAGCTCGAGTTAACTTTGGTTGTAGCCATATTATCTGGACCAGCGAACCGTGGCGGTTAATTGCGATGAGGCGGCGAGACGTCTTTTGCGGCGTCGTCGGGGCGTCGCGAGGTCCTATACACTAATTAGGGACGCGCAATTATTGGCCGTATTTATTGCGCAAACCGAGGACGTCGTCTCCGAGGGAAACCCGTAGTAACCGGGGCCGGATCCGATAAATCCAGAATTACAAATAGTCTACGGACACGGAATGAGCATTTATGTTATAAGTGTATCACGTGATAATTCTGCCCCTCGGAGCCGCCAACGTTAATTACCACCGTTTTCTTTTTTATTCTTCTTTACTTCTTTTTATGCCTTCTTCTTCTTTTCGCGTGTTCACTCGACTACCGTCTTAGAGGCCACATAAATTACCTATAAAACCGGTTGCCGACTGTCTTATTCGTTTTTATTATTACATATTTAGAACTTTATCATCCCCTCTTCAACAACGTTTTTTAACATTATTATCAACGAATAAATCTAATAAAAAAATTTTTAAAACGGAAGTCCTTTCTAATTAAAGTTTAAAAAAAAAATTGTGACACCCCCCGAAAATTTATAACCTCTCAAAATTTATAGTTCTTTCTCTTTCTGGTTGCTTCTTCTGGGGATGCAGCTTTGAAAAATGCGACTTTAACATCGTTAATTACGGAGGCCCGCCGTAAGTGTCACGGCGTCGCTGTTGCCGCGGCGTCCGCAGACAAATGACTGTCGGGATAATTTATCTCGTCGCGGCGGCGGCGGCTGCGGTGGCGGCTTCAGCAGGAGCACCCTATAGCACGTATTTGAGTGTATATTTCGGGACTTGTTTGCGTATCCGGCCCTGTCAAAATAAATCGTATTTCATTTGTCCGGCTCTTTCTCTTTCTCTCGCTCCCTCTTTGTCTCTCGTTGGATATCTTGACGTTTTAATATATCATTAGGAACAGCAGATAATTACCGTTTCAAATCTCAAATACCTCGTCGTAATTATCGTACACTAAAAACGTTATTACATGGGGAAATGTTGAAATAATAAATTTTCCAGTCTTAAACTAAATTAACTATTGTTAATTTTAATTTTTATTGGAGTTTTATGGAGATAAGTATTATCAATTTGGGCGAGAATAAAAATTTATGTAAATAAATTCTTTTTAAATTAAAACATCAAATTTGATTTATTATCTTTTGTATTGCAAAATTTTATGCCAGAAATTTCATATAACTCGCAATATATGAATGCAGTAACCATAGTTACGAAACTACTATGCACTGTCCCAAATAAAATGCAACATAGCTTACATCACAGGCATTGGGTACTTCTGCAAAGGAAAAGATTTGCTTGGAAAAGGTGACGTTCTTATGATAACTCTGAGTTTTCGGCCGTCTTAAAAGACGCACGGCTAAACCCGAATGTTTCTGGTTCTAGGTCTTGTTTTAGTTCTAGTGACAGTGCTAGTGCAAAACTAGAACTAACACTAGACCGAGAACTAGAAAATTCGGATTTAGCCGCACGTCTCTCAAGACGGCTAAATCCGAATGATTCTAGTTCTAGGTCTAGTGTTAGTTCTAGTTTTAATTGTTGTGCAACGTGTTTCGTTTAGTGACAGTGTAAGTGTAAAACTAGAACTAACACAAGACCTAGAACTAGAATCATTCGGGTTTAGCCATCTTTAGAGACGTGCGGCTAAACCCAAATGATTCTAGTTCTAGGTCTGGTGTTAGTTCTAGTTTGAATTCAATAAGAATATGCAACACAGTGATATCTAATGCTAACTAGCGCTGCCTAGCACTGTCACTACACCTAACATTTGATCTAATACTGTAAAACTAGAACTAACACTAGACCTAGATCTAGAAACATTCGAATTTAGCCGTACGTCTCTCAAGCCGGTTAAACCCGAATGATTCTAGTTCTAGGTCTTGTGTTAGTTCTAGTGTTAGTGCTAGTGCAAAACTAGAATTAACACTAGACGTATAACTAGAAGCTTAACACAAAACTTTTTAGGTCTAGGTCTTGTGTTAGTTCTAGTTTTAATTCAATAAGAATATGCAACATAGTGATATCTAATGCTAATTTGCGCTACCTAGCACTGTCGCTAGAACTAACATTTGACCCAGAAGTGGAAACATTCAGGTTTAGCCGTCTTTAGAGACGCGCGGCTAAACGGAATGTTTCTATGTCTAGTGTTAGTTTTAGTGCTAATGTTAGTCTAGTTTTATTTGTTATTCAGCCCAGATTGTTGTATATTTTTATTGAGCTAGAACGGACACTGCGTTCCCCGTATTGATCCGTTATATCAAGGTTTTACTGTAATGTCAAATTATATTGACCTGTTGCATTTTATGTGGGACAAAGTAAGGTTTCTATGGAAATATATTTTTGTATAATGCATCTTAAGTGAAATTCACTGTATAATTAAGTCATTTTGAATTTTTCTTAATAGAATATAGAGAATACCATTTTCTCCTAGATTAAATTTAGTTGTTTTTGAGATATAATTTTCATCATTGTCGAGTTTTAATCGGAAACTATCAATATGTGGAGGTAAATTTAAAAAATCGGTGCGACCAAGTTTATAAAAATCAAAGAATGATTTTTGCCATGATGAATTTGTATTAAATTTACTTTAAAATGCTTCTTATTTCCGAAAAATATCTCAATTAGTTTTTACGATATCACTTTTGAAACTTTCGTCATTATCACGATGACTTCAAAAATTATCAATATATAAAGATAAATTTAAAAAATCGGTGTAACAAAGTTTATGAAAATTAAAGAAAGATTTTTGCCAAGATGAATTTGTGTTAAATTTACTTTGATATGCTTCTTATTTCATCAAGATATCTTTTTAGATACAATTTTTTAAACATTCATCTTTTTCAACTGTATCAAAAATACCAAGAAATAATTTATGGCATATTAAACCTAGATTAACGCAGAAAGCAATATATCCTGGCAGTATTTATTGTTTCTTCGAAAGTATTTCGCAACCTATGGTGGTTCTTTAACAAACTGAAATATGTAGTGTTTGAAAATCTTTTGAAGACCTTTAGAAGCTACTATTAGAAACTACCATGGTAGATATGTGGCGATATTGCAGGTACATGAAGTGATGACTTCCTTTGGTGTGATAAGATAACGACCCCTTACTTCAAGTGGAACTGGACAGCAGGAAGTAAATAGATGAAAAGACAAAAGTGGCAATGTGCACTAAGTACAAATTTAAGATCTCTTAAGAGGTCCGTTATTAAAATTAATGACACATCAATAAAACGGAAATAGACGAGTAAATACTCAAAGTTATAACTATGAGAAAGGCTTTTATGAAAAGCTTTCCAAATCGTGATAATGATTGATTTCCAGAGTACCGATGATGTATCCATAGCTACTAGTTGAATTCTACTGCAAATCTGGTATTTCTGATATACTAAATGCGCCAAAGTGCATAAAATTAGCGGATTAGATTAGTACTTAACAGATGATGGGAAAAGTAACTATAACATAACATGGCAGCGTTTTGTACCAATTTTTGGCAAAAATTTCAAGTATTTCGCATGAACTTGTACCAAGTTTTCTTCATCAAATGTCTCTTATGCTATTCTGAATCACTCATTAATGTCAGGGACAGGTTGGGTTGGATCACTAACTATCAAAAATATCTTACAATTAGCCCACATCCATGTTATAATACAGTTTCTTCTGGTATTTCCTTATTCTGTATTTTCTAACCTAACTAGTCTAAAACCATACTGACCCAAGTTCTTGCTTGTCATCAACATCAATAACCTAAACCCAACCCAACCTTTCTTGTAAAAATCAATTATCCCCGAAGTAGCAACTAAGCATGTTGGCCGAACCTACATAGTACTCTTCAGAGATCTATACTCAAAATTTCCACTTTATTCTTAGTTATTCTGCCATCGCAGTCGAGTATTCTATATTGTTTTCTTTTCTTTCCTTTGTTCCTCTTCTTTCATTTCTCCATTCAATTTTTTTTGCGTTAACTCGTTTGTGACAATTTTTGGTAGAACTATCAAACACTTTCACATAAATTTGCACCAAGTTTTCGTCATCAGACAGCGTCTCTTATAGTATTTTGAATAACTTATTAGTTCCACGGACAGAGTGTTAACCAAAACCCTTGTGTGTTGGGTTGGGTTGGGTTGTATCCCTAATTGTTAACAATATCTTAGCCACATAGCTACATTCATGTCATAACACATTTTCTCCTGGTATTTCCTTATTCTGTATTTTCTAAGGTATCTTGTCTAAAACCATACTGATCCAAATTCATCAATTTCAGTAACTTGAACCCAACCTAATCCAACTCAACCTTTCTTGTAAAAATTAATTACCTTCACCAAAAGTAGCAACTAAGTATGTTGGCTACACTTAGTATGATTAGGCTTTAGTTTCTGTGTATAATCTTAATTATTCTGCTATTGTAGTCGAGTATTCTATATTGTTTCTTCTTCTTTGCTTTGTCCCTTTTCTTCCATTCAATCTCTTCTTGCCTCAATTCTATAAAAAAGTATTTGTATGTGTTGGTTGTGTGTTGATCAATTTTAGATTTGAACAAGAAACGAACTTCTACTTGATTATTTCAGAAACTGAAGATTTGATATATTTATTTGAAGAACCCTTTTTTTATATACAGGCATTCCAGATGTCAGTTTCTGTTAGTAGTTCTGTTTTTACAACTGTTTCGGCATTACATCGTCTGCACAGCTGATTGTGAGATAGACTAAGGTCTTCATCGGTGTGAGTCTGTAATAACTTATTGTCTAGGATCTTGCTTATATTTTACATTTCTTGATTACATTGTGACATTTTGATCATCAGTTTTTCTTACCTATTTTTTTGTTTCCTTTTAGTCTCTTGAGAACAATCTGCTTTGCTTTGGCTTAAGTTTTCATCTGCCTCATTATATCTTATCCCTACTCGTCCACAGTTTACATACATGAAAGATAAATAGGATGTTAAAGATGTAAAAGTTACCTAATACTACTTAGTATAGACTAAGAGTTTTTGGACTAACTGGTTGATAATAGTCACTTCTTGAGTAAGTTGATTACATTGCAGTGGTCAATATTGGTGGCTATGTTGATGTTGCTTTATCGGGAAGCTAAACTCAAATACCTCTTGGTGTGAGCAGTTAAAGAGGAAGAAACCCCACATTTTTCTCTGCTAATAATCATACCAAAGAAACAAAGAGATTAGTTCAGCTTTTGTGTAGAAATTATCTATGTTATCAAAAGCTGAGTATAACCCACTCAAATTAATATCTGTAAAATCCACTTTTGTCAAGTGACACTCTCTACCAACAAAGTGAGAGTTTACTCCTCATATTAAGGTAAGATATAAATTGTGTACATCTTAATCTTATACCCAAAAAGATGGTTGATTTTTTGAGGTGATTAATTTTATTCATACCACAAAGTTGTTTAACATCGTTTAAGAAGCAGAAATCATTGAAAAATTATTATGGCATTTCTAAGTAGAGGTAAAACGAGTTTCTGCCATATCGGGATGATGGTTTTAACCTACAGGCGATCGTCTTTAACAAGACCCAGAAGACCGGAGCAACGCAGGTCGATTTCACTCAAATTAGAAAACGCGCTGCCGGTCGGTCGCCTGCTCTCTTTTCTCACTCGTAAATCAAACCCGCGGCGATAATATACGCTGGGCCTCGTCCTGTGGCGGTGGTTCGCCTCGATTTGCTCGATCGTTTCGTTTTCTTACCTCGCGTAAAGGCGCGTGAGAAAACCAACTTCTTTAACGAAAACCAGGTTGAACAAATAAAATTAATGAAAAAAAAATTGTTTTGCTGATAACAAAGAGTTAAAGAAAAACATTGATCTCAATCAATAAGTGGGGTTATTTTGCATAATATAATTCAAAGAGACACAACTGAAGTACATTAAGAGAGAGTTGAAGCTAACCCAAAGTGATAGAAGTACGTCTCTAAAGACGGCTAAACCCAAATGATTCTAGTTCTAGTATAGTGGGTTTAGCCGCACGTCTTTAAAGACGGCTAAACCCAAATGATTCTAGTTCTAGGTGTAGTGTTAGTTCTAGATTTACACTTGCACTGTCACTAGAACTATCACTAGAGCTAACACAAGAGCTAGAACTAGAATCATTTGGGTTTAGCCGCACGTCTCTAAAGACGGCTAAACCCTAATGATTCTAGTTCTAGGTATTGTGTTAGTTCTAGTGATAGTGTTAGTGCAAAACTAGAACTAACACTAGACCTAGAACTAGATTATTTGGGTTTAGCCGCACGTCTCTAAAGACGGCTAAACCCGAATGATTCTAGTTCTAGGTCTTGTGTTAGTTCTAGTGATAGTGTTGGTGCAAAACTAGAACTAACACTAGACTTAGAACTAGAATTATTTGGATTTAGCCGCACGTCTCTAAAGACGGCTAAACTCGAATGATTCTAGTACTAGGTATAGTGTTAGTTCTAGTTTTACACTTGCATTGTCACTAGAACTATCACTAGAATAACACAAGACCTAGAACTAGAATCATTTGGGTTTAGCCGCACGTCTCTAAAGACGGCTAAACCCGAATGATTCTAGTTCTAGGTATAGTGTTAGTTCTAGTTTTACACTTGCATTGTCACTAGAACTATCACTAGAATAACACAAGACCTAGAACTAGAATCATTTGGGTTTAGCCGCACGTCTCTAAAGACGGCTAAACCCTAATGATTCTAGTTCTAGGTCTTGTGTTAGTTCTAGTGATAGTGTTAGTTCTATTTTACTCACATATTTTTCATTGAAATAAAACTAGAACTAATACTAGTTTTAATATTAATCATTTACTTTGTCTTCTTCCAATTACTTTAGAGTGTCCGGTAGTTAAGCCATTTCTTGTATTCTTATCTGTTGTTGGCTAAGTTATTTACTTGTCCCAGCGTTTTTCCTCTCTTTCTGAGTTAAAGAAAAACATTGATCTGAATCGATTTTATAAAAAAAAATGTAAAGTGGGGTTATTTTGCATAATATAATTCAAAGAGACACAACTGAAGTGCATTAAGAGAGAGAGTCGAAGCTAACCCAAAGTGACAGCTATAAATCTAGATATACCCGTTAAATCTGAAGTAGTCGCCTTATCTACGCACTTAAACCCTGAACAATAAATCAACAAACACAACGGACCCCTGAGTGAGTGAGTGTGTGTAAACAGACCGACGACTCTCGACAATTCAATCGTGATCGACGAGGCGAAAACTGGCACCAACCACTATTAGATAAAGCACGTGCGTTCCTTTCCGGGGAGAACCGCAAATATTTACACACCCCGGTAGCGACGTTTTTATTTGCCTTGACAGGAAGTTTTTAGAAAAGAATCCACTGATCCCGATTATTATTTATTACCGGTTTGTTTAGGATCTCAACGTAGGCGTTTTCAGGCTACCAGTATTACTCGATCTCATTCCCCCATCTTCGTCCAACGTTATTTTCATATTATCTCGCCTTCGCACTCGTTATGCAAATTAGAAGACCCAGGTGTGGTCGAGAATAACGATGATGTTTATTTTTGAAATGATCTAGTTTTCACCGTAACATCTAACAAAAAAAATAACCGATTATAATTTTTATCTTAATTAATAAATCTTGTTAATTGCAATAAAATTATAAACGACAAAAACAAAAATTATTAATTGCTTCATCGCCGTCAAGTTTCTTAACGTGTAAAAAGAGGTGTTTTGAGATGCTGCAGGGAACATCCGATCGATGGTTCGTCGACACTATTATTACAGAGTAATTACGTAACTAGTAATTCGCAAAAACAGCTGTCTGTGGTTTTGCGATTTTCGATTTTACTCTTTTTAATAACCAATAATTTTCGATATCACTTTTTTAATCCATCTGCATCATAAAATCAGATATGCACGCACAGCTACAACATATATACACATTACTACTTTTATTATAATTAATTAGCCGTCTGAGAGACGTGCGGCTAAACCCGAATATTTCTAGTTCTAGTTCTTCATTCTAGTTTTACATTAGCACTGTTACTATGTAGAACTAACACTATACCTAGAACTAGAATCATTTGGGTTTAGCCGCATGTCTTTAAAGACGGCTAAACTCGATTGATTCTAGTTCTTGGTCTAGCGTTGCATAATATTTCATTCCGACGCTAATTAATGATATAACCTCAAAAATGTTCTTTTTCTACTAGTATATAGCTCCACTTGTTGGAGATATCAAAATAGTTTATTAAAGAGATCGGTTTTAAATCTTATTCTAAACTAATATTGTATGAAACATTTTTCATGTTCTTTATAAAGATTGGTTTAATGTTCTGTCAGCACTATTTAATCAGCTACCCTCAATATCTAGGTTTCTACGAACCATAAGAAGAAGCTAACCATCTATTAGAGATATTTTATCTTTTGCCATAAGTAAGTCTTCCTTCCGGGGTGTTGTTTATTTTTTTCTTAGTAGTATCTAGTTTTGTTCCAACAATGATAGCTTGGAACTTATTTTCTGCTAGCAGTATTTAGTCTTCTGCAAACAGTATGTAATTGTCTGCAAGCAGTATCTAGTTCTTTTCTAGTAGTATCTTCAAGTCTATTAACGCGAAGGGGAGTTATATAGACTGCAATGTAATCATAAGCTGAAACTACATACTGCTTGCCAAAGACAAGATACTACCAATGCAAGACTAAATTATGCTTGTGGAGGACTTATTATACTGACAAAAAACGAAATTTTGTTGGAAAAAAACTAGATTCTGCAGAAAATGACTAAATACTGGAAAATGATGACTAGATTAGACGGAAAAATGTAATGATCAGTTTCGGGTTGATTACTACCATTAATTGGCTAAATTTGGGGTAAAGAATCTATGACATCGCCTTATTAAGTCTAAGGTTGGTTGCTATTAATGTATCGAATGTATCCGAACGTATCTAGTTCTAGGTCTAGTGTTAGTTCTAGCTTTTCTTCAATTAAAAAATATATAACAACCTAACGCTGAATAACAACTAGAAATAGTTAACACTAACACTGGAATTATACACTAGACCTCATTTGGGTTTAGCCCTACGTCTGTCAAGACGGCTAAACTCGAATATTTCTAGTTCTAAGTGTAGTGTTAGTTCTATTTTACTAATTTATTTTGTCTTCCTCCAATTACCTTACGGTGTCAGGGAGTTGAGCCATTTCCTGTATTCTTGTCTGTTGTTGGCTAGGTTCTTTACTTGTCCCAGCATTTTTCCTCTCTTTCTGATTTCTTCTTCTATGTTACTCTCCCAGGTTTTATGGGTTTTCCTCTAGGCTTCTGGTTGTGTATTTCTCATTGCTCCTCCTTCTCTGGTATCCGTACCACTAAAGTTATCTTTTATCTGCTATTTGTACTATAAATTCACGCATTTCCTACCAACCGCCTAGGTACTTCATTTCAGACGCAGTCACTTTTGATCGATATTTATTAGTTATCGCCCGTGATTCGGCTTCCCATGTTAGGGTTGGCATATACAGTGCTTCCCAAAAGTAACGGATAAATTCGTTAAAACAATTATAAACGGTTTATGGAAAAATCGCTGAGAAAAACTGTTTTTGATGGTTTTACCGAATTTATCCGTTACTTTTGGGAAACCCTGTATATGGATTTATACAGATGCATTTTCGGTTTTGTATGCCTACATATACGTATGTTTCTACCCTTTCAATTATCCTTCCATCAATTCTCATTTCTATAGCTGTTTCATTTTGGTTCATCGTTATGAGCATTATTTTGCTTTTATGCACATCCTTCCATATTTCTGTTTCCTTGTAATTGACGTTGGCTTTTGGTTATTAGACGGATGCCATCTGCATCCCTTGTTATTATTCGGTTTAGGTTTAGGTATCCTATGTTTCCCCCTTGTTGGCATTTGATCCTTACCTATTCATGTAGATTTTCGATGTTGCTTTGGAAACCTGTCCAGTTACTCTTCTTTTTGTTTTGCCGTACAGATTTTTAATCAGTTTTATTAATTTATTTGTCATTTGTACTTCTTGGAGTGCTTCCCAGATGTGTTCTCTCATCACCTGATCAAAAAGAGCCTTCAGGTCTAAGTACGCAAGGGAAGCTTCGTTATCCCTATTCAGTGTCTTATCTATTTGTGTATATAAGTTGTCTATATGTGGTCTTGAGTTTGTTTGCCTGGCCTGAATGCTGTTTGTTCTGTATATTCCATGTTTGTTCCATGTTATTGTTTCTGCTTTTCCTCCTGTAGTCCTTCTATAGTTTTCGCGAAGGTGTCTGTATAATGGTCTCTCCAGGCTTTCAGAATTCTTTGTGTTTTTGTTTCCAAACTTTTCTTCTAAGTTTGAAATTTCTGGTTTTCTGGGGCAGAGTATTTTTGAATCATTTTATTGTATTCCAGAATTCCTTCTGGTTGTACAACAACTAAAACTAACACTAGCACCAGAACTAATACTAGACCTACAACTGGAAATATTCGGGTTCAGCCGTGCGTCTTTTAAGACGGCTAAACCAGAATATTTATAGTTCTTGTTTCTTAGTGATCAAAACATCCAGGAAAGGTAATTGTTTAGCAACCTCCCGTTCTGTGGTAAATTTGATCATGGGTGTTGTGAGGTCAGGTGGCATAGAAACCTGCCAAAACTTGATATACATATTTTTTTCATAAAAATAGAAATTATTTAATAATTATTGTAAATTTCTTTTTGTTTTTAGCAGCAGCACGAACATTTCATAGGCCCGGCTTACGATCCGTCAAGAGATCTTTCGCCGAACTTACCGTCCTGCGAGTCGTCAATGGGTGACGTAGACGCGAGCATCTCCAGCAGCAGCTCTTGCAGTACGCCGTCCAATAACAATAATCAGCAGGCGCCGTGCGCTTCGGAGGTGTGCCGTCCTCATCAACAACCCCAACACCATCACCACCACCATCATCACCATCAACATCAGCAGTGTCGGAGATCGCACGATTGTTCTTCAACGGCTGCTTCTCAAGGTCAACCCGACGGTGACGACGATTTTTGCCCGCCAAATTTCGAACATCAAATCCCGAAACTTGAACCTTTACAAACGCCGCGAACTCCGCCGACTCCTCCACCGGGAGGACCTGGTGGTGGTAATCCGGGGGACCAAGACGCGATTTGTGCCGGTTGTGGAGCCCGCATTACCGATCGTTTTTATTTGCAAGCCGTTGACAGACGGTGGCACGCTGCTTGTCTTCAGTGCTGTCAGTGTAGGAACACTTTGGATGGTGAAATCACGTGTTTTTCACGGGATGGAAATATTTATTGTAAAAAAGATTATTATAGGTAAGTCAAAAAAAAAGTATGTTAGAAAGTTTAGATTGATTTTTGATCGATGATTTATCTAAATAGACAACAAACAAGACGAGGTATTGTTAGGTAATCGATGCGAAGAGGGCGGCCCCCCGATGGGGGACACGCGAGCAACTCGCGCGCGTTTCTCTGTCCGTCGATTGTGTAGAGAGCGTTTTCGGACGTGGAGTTGGATCGCACACGGAGTCGAACCGTCGACTTCCCGGGGACACGAAATTTCGACCGGAGCGCAATTTATCGGCTCCGACATAGGGCGCCCGCTTCTCCGGAGGTAAATGGTCCGGTCGTGACCATTAGCGGGTCTTCTCGGCCCCAAACAAGACTCCGAACGATGTCGGTCGGGATTTCCTAGTAATTGATCTACTTAGTTGGGTAATCGACGAAAGAGATTTTTAGAAAGACTGTATCTTCACAACGATCAAGGAAATGATAGTTTTTTAAAGTAAAGAAAATTTTACTCCTCGGTTTTAATTTAATAATTCGTAATTTAGGGTTGAGATAAAATACGTGTGCCATTTCCTATTTCTTTGAAAAACTAACTTTTCTTGAATTGAAGCAAATTTATGACTATATTAATCCATTAAGAACCTAGATCGTATACAGGAAGAGTTATTAGTATCCGGGCGGTCGATAGTTACTAAACCGTTTGTTTTCACTTATACAGAATGTTCCATTTAATCGTAAGATTTTGCCTTGAAACTACGTCAGACAATAGTCAAAGCCAGTAGGTAGAGTATTCAAAGATATTAGATACACTATACGGGTGTTTATAAAACTTAGCTACTTTTGATGTTTTTCAAATGGCTTTTTCTTAAGGTTTTTAAATGAAATACCCTGTATATTGTGTACTAGTTGAATTGCTCATCAAGTTCCCTTTAATTAATGATAAGTATATCATATATCTAACTTTAATAGTTTTCCTGATATTTAGAATTTAAAGAAAAATGTATAATAAAATGTCATTATTGTACTTTTTTTGTCACTTTTTTTGGGCTTTCCTTTTTTGTTTGTCTGTCATTTGTAAATCAGTAATATTATATTAAAATACAATTAAAAAAAACTTTAATAATTAAATTGATAATACAATTAAATGGCAGAACAATAAATCCTTTTTTTAATTACTAAATTATTTGAAGGAAATGCAGCAACAAACTATAAACAATCACTAAACGTTGCTCAATAAGTAGGTATTAATTTAATTCATATTTAAAAATTGTTCAAAATGCCGCCCATTTTCTCTTCTACAAGCATTAATGCGTTGTATAAAAGATCTTGAGGTATCTCTTAACATGTGGATCTTATTTTCTCTAAAGTTGTAAATTATATGGCAGAACAGTACATCTTTTTAAAATCTCATAAAGTACCAAGTCGCATTAAAATCTGGTATATATCAGCAAAATTATTTTACATTATAAAATATGAATCAAACAATAAAAGGAAGAACAAAAAAAACTGATAAACATAGACAGATTGTAATATTAAGTGTAATAACGCATATTTTATTACACATTATTCTTTAAATTCTAAATATCAGGAAAAATACCAAAGTTAGATATATGACATACTGATCATTAATTAAAGGTAACTTGATGGGCTATTCAACCAGCACACAATATACAGAATGTTCCGATTAAAAAACTTATGAAAAAGCCATTTGAAAAACATCAAAAGTAACTAAGCTTTATGAACACGCTGTATAGCGTATTTAATATCTTTGGATATTTTCAATGCAAAATTGGAAAAAATGTCGTTTTTACATTTTTTTTTAAAAGTTGCTGCAATGGACACATTTTAGAAAAACAATTAAATATCTTAAGAGCTATGAATATTATGAGTTAGTAGCATATACGGCTGTATAAACAAATTTAATGCTATTCATAATATGATAAAATATACAGGGTGTTTCATTAAAAAAATCTACATACTCTCCGTTATGCCTAAATGGAACACTCTGTATAAGTGAAAATAATTTTACGTACTAGGAAGTGGTGAGTCAAACAATTTATGTAGAAAACATTTTTTTCTTTCTCAAACTGCGACGCTGCAATGTGGTGATTATTTTGAACTGAACCTCAAGTTTAGCCAATTAATGGTAGTAATCAACCAGAAACTGATCATCACATTTTTGCGTTCAATCTAGTCATCATTTTCCAGTATTTAATCATTTTCTGCAGAATCTAGTTTTTTGCCAATAATAGGTTGTAGCATCTGTTTTACTGCCAGTAGTAATAAGTCCTCTACAAGCACAATTTAGTCCTTCATTGGTAGTATCTTGTCTTTGGCAAGCAGTATGTAGTCTTTTTTCAGCTTATGATTACACTGCAGCTTATATAACTCTCCTTCGAGTTAATAGAAAAGAACTAGGTACTGCTTGTTTGCAAGCTACATACTGTTTAAATACTGCTGGAAGAAAATAAGTTCCAAGCTATCATTGCTGGAACAAAACTAGATACCAAAACCATATGATTGCGTTCATATGGTTTTATAGGTACACAGTTTCTAAAGCTGTTCCTTTGAACAATTTATCATAAACACTTTTTTGAGGACATTATATATAATAACCCAATACAATGATTATCTACATCATCATGCTCGGCTGTTTAGCTCGTTGTGAACCTTGATATGTCTTAACAGTTCTTTCCAAACTTGTCCATTCCGTGTTTCTGGTTTTCCATCCTCTTAGGTTGCTGTCCAAATCATCGACAAAACGTGGATCAATGATAATTCTTGTGGTAACTTTTATGACCACTTTGGCTACATGACCAATCCAAAGGTTGAGATCCTTTGCACTTTTGATAAATTTAACTATCTCTGTTTTGCAATATAAAAGATACAATTCGAAGTTGTAACGCCCCGCCGACACCATACACCGTGATTAACAGCGCCATATATTCTTCTAAACACTTTCCTCTATAATTTCCTTAGCGCCTCGTATTCTTTCTCCACTAAAATGCATCTTTTGACCCATAGCTAGTATTAACTAGTTAGTATTAACCGGCTGTATCTTATCATCCCTAATCTTTGCCACCTTTATGCCCATCCGCTCAGCCTTGTAAAGGCCTTCTTTACCTCGTTTTCTGTAATATCCCTATAATATCTATTTCATCGGCGCCAAGACGTCAAGATTTGCGTCGACTTGTTGGATTTTGTTTGCATATTCATAGTCCTGCATCTCGTACTACAAGGTACTACCTTTTCCAGGTCAATGTTAAAAAGCGGATATGACAGCCCATTTCCCTTTGTGGCTTTCAAATGTTCTGATAGATCTCTTATGTTCTTACTTGCGGCTTGTTTTTGTTACTATATTCAATGAGTACTATAGGACCAGAATCATACAAACACATATCGCTATACATGCTACTAAATCCAGCTTGGTCCTGAAAGGGTTAATGAAAACTTTAGATCGACCCACACATCAAATTAGACTTTAAAGTGTCCTCTTTCATTTGGTATATAACTATTTATTGTTATATGCTAATTATGTTTTTAAAAAATTATAATTGATAACCCATTGTTTTTGGGACATTTAGTTGTTGTTGAAAATAAAAAAATCGTCCAAGCGTTATTTACGAAAAGTTATTAATGATTTAGGTATCAAATGAAAGCTGAGAATGTCTTCTTTAAGATGGTGTATAATAATTGATAATAAGTTATCAAATTTTCCTTAAAAATATTAATAAGTAAAAATGTGTATTGGGGTAAATCGTAATTTATCAAAAAAATTCTTTGATTTTGAAAAATTGCCCAAGCTGTATTTATGAAAACTTTACAACGCTCCATATATAAAATTAAACTTTAAAGTGTCCTCTTTAATTTGGTATATAACAATTAATTGTTATTTGTTAATTATGTTTTTAAAAAATTTAAATTTAAAACCCATCGTTTTTGGGATACTTAATTATTGTTGAAAATAAAAAAATCGTTTAAGCATTATTTATGAAAAGTTATTAATGACTTTGGTATCAAATGAAAGCTAAAAATGTCTTCTTTAAAGTATATTATAATTAATAATAAGTTATCAAGTTTTCCTTAAAAATATTAATAAGTAAATATGTGTTTTGAGCTAAATTGTAATTTATCAAAAAAATTGTTTGATTTTGAAAAATCGCCTAAGCTGTATTTATGAAAACTTTGCAACGAACCATATATCAAATTAAACTTTAAAGTTTCCTCTTTAATTTGGTATATAACAATTAATTGTTATTTGTTAATTATGTTTTTAAAAAATTAAAATTGAAACCCCATTGTTTTTGGGACATTTAATTATTGTTGAAAATAAAAAAATCGTCCAAGCATTATTTACGAAAACTTATTAATGACGTAGGTATCAAATGAAAGCTGAGAATATCTTCTTTAAAATGGTATATAATAATTGATAGTAAGTTATCAAGTTTTCCTTAAAAATATTAATAAGTAAAAATGTGTTTTGAGCTAAATTGTAATTTATCAAAAAAAATTGTTTGATTTTGAAAAATCGCCCAAGTTGTATTTATGAAAACTTTACAACGATCCATATATTAAATTAAACTTTAAAGTGTCTTCTTTAATTTGGTATATAACAATTAATTATTCTTTGATAATTATGTTTTAAAAAAATTAGAATGTAAAATCCAATATTTTTAGACACTTAATTATTGTTGAAAATAAAAAAATTGTCCAAGCATTATTTACGAAAACTTATTAATGACTTAGATATCAAATGAAAGCTAAGAATATCTTCTTTAAAATGGTATATAATAATTGATAATAAGTTACCAAGTTTTCCTTAAAAATATTAACAAGTAAAAATGTGTTTTGACATAAACTATAATTTATCGAAAAAAAATTATCTAATTTTAAAAACTCACCTCGGTCGTATTTATAAAAACTTTAAAACGATCCATACATCAAATTAAACATTAAAGTGTCCTCTTTAATTTGGTATATAACAATTAATTCTGATTCGATAATTATGTGTTTAAAAAATTAAAATTTAAAACCCATCGTTTTTGGGACACTTAATTATTGTTGAAAATAAAAAAATCGTTTAAGCATTATTTATGAAAAGGCATTAATGACTTTGGTATCATATAAAAGCTAAGATTGTCTTCTTTAAAATGGTATATAGTAATTAATAATAAGTTATCAAATTTTCCTTAAAAATATTAATAAGTAAAAATGTGTTTTGAGCTAAATTGTAATTTATAAAAAAAATTCTTTGATTTTGAAAAATCGCCTAAGCTGTATTTCTGAAAACTTTACAACGATCCATATATCAAATTAAACATTAAAGTGTCTTCTTTAATTTGGTATATAATAATTAATTATTCTTTGATAATTATGTTTTAAAAAAATTATAATGTAAAATCCAATATTTTTGGACACCTAATATTGTTGAAAATAAAAAAATCGTCCAAGCATTATTTACCAAAACTTATTAATGACTTAGATATCAAATGAAAGCTAAGAATGTCTTCTTTAAAATGGTGTATAATAATTGATAATAAGTTACCAAGTTTTCCTTAAAAATATTAACAAGTAAAAACGTAAACTCTAATTTATCAAAAGAAAATTATCTAATTTTAAAAACTCGCCTAGATCATATTTATGAAAACTTTAAAACGATCCATACATCAAATTAAACATTAAAGTGTCCTCTTTAATTTGGTATATAACAATTAATTCTTATTTCTTAATTATGTTTTTAAAAAATTAAAATTGAAATCTCATTCTTTTTCCGACATCTAATTGTTGTTAAAAATAAAAAAGTCGTCCAAGCGTTATTTATGAAAAGTTAGGAATGACTTAGATACCAAATGAAAGTTAAGAAAGCCTTCTTTTAAATGGTATATAATAATTGCTAACAAGTTACCAAGTTTTCCATAAATATATTAATAAGTAAAAACATGTTTTGACGTAAATTATAATTTATCAACAGAAATTGTATGATTTTAAAAAATCGCATGAAAATTTTAAAATGATCCATACATCAAATTAAACTTTAAAGCATCTTCTTTAATTTGGTATATAACAATTAATTATTATTTATTAATTATGCTTTAAAAGAAATTATTATTAAGAATAATGAAAAATCAAAATTAACCTCTTACTTGCTTTTTTATTATTTGCTTCGATACTAGTTTCGAGGTATTACCTCATCTTCAGTCGAAACCTCGAACGATTTGATTTTTCATTATTTATATACACCTTGCAACATGGATAATTACAACATATTATTAAGAAGTCAATATGTTTAGAGAATTTTCTGCCCTACAATTTCTTACAATTTTCTTGACTCTTGATCCAATACTTGAACAATTCTTAATACATTGATTAGGATTTGATCATAGTATACAAGAACACTAAAAGATTATAAAATAGAGTTACAATATAATATATGTAGTGCATTTTTGACTGATACAAGTGTTTCGAAAAGGAAAAAAAAAATAAGTAACCAGTTTCTCGGTCAGTATACTGACCCGGGGCCGATCGTCGATGACCCATATTTCGGGTCCTCGGCAGTCCCACGGCGCGTTTCCTCATTAACGAAACAAGAAGAGCGCAGCAGCAGCGGTACCTTTCACTAAAGAAATAGCCGGTCGCGAAAAATAGCCACCAGCACACACACACACACTCACGAAAAGGAGCTCTCGCTGCGTGTGACGGTCGGCCTTCGTGGAGCCCCCCCGTCCCGGGGGCCCGTTAAGATTTTTCTTCGCGTGCCTCCGGCAGGAATTCATATACAGTAGTGAGAAGATACCGCCTCGGTTCCTCCGGCATCCGGAGCCCTGCATCGGCGACCATTAATCAACGAGAACGGTAGCGCGTTTCCGAGGATAAGTGGACAAAAATCTTGTCCATTTTTTTCATTTTTTCTAAAAAAAAAGGGAAGAAATAGAAATTCTCTTAACACTTTCAATGAATAATGACCGTAACATTTTTTTTGTAAACTTTGTTGGTGGCGTCTGTTTTTTTAAACTTTGATATTCCTTTTCGATTACTTCTTAGAGGTAGTTGTTTGAGTCAACCCGATATATCGGTTAAGTAATTAACGATTTTTCCCGTCAAGATGGCTTCGAGGAAGTCGAAGAAATCGACGTGGTGTTGCGGCTGCTCCTGCTGCGGGTTGGCGCGGCGTGTGCCTCGTACATGTGTGTTGTATGTGTGCTCGCTCACCGATGGCCGATCGTTTCCGCGAACGGCTGAGGCAGTGCTGGCTGAGGGGACCATTGGTCCATCGCCGTCGCCGCCACCGCAGCACTACTCGGGGCCACCCAACGCGAATGGTTCTCTCGAACGGGGCCCCGAGTTATGTCACAGAGACGCGGGCGCGGGAAATCGCCAAGATCGGGCCGGCGACCCGCACGAAGGGAAATTGGTGCCCTTAAGTGGCCACTGAGATCGCACGAACCCGATTGGTCTCTCTTCTTATTCTCAAAACAGCCCCAGACCTCACTACCAGGTTAGATTAAAACCTAATAGCCTCTCTCTTCGAAACGACAATCGATTGAATGATGTCACTTCGTGAGTAGGTACTTGCTAAGAAGTTGTTGTAATGGAATTTGATATAAAAACAAATTACAGTAAAATCTCCGTTATAGCCAAAAATCCCTTTTAATTTGCATTTTAAACTATTTGAATGAAAAATTTTAGAGCACACAAATTCGAATCCTATCCACACCATTGGTTTAATAAAGATATACAACAATCTAAGACTGAATAACAATTAAAACTGGAACTAAAACTTGACCTAGAACTTGAAAGTTTCGGGTTTAGTCGTACGTCTTCAGACGAGATTGATATTTTACTACTAAAAATCACAATCATACAAAATGATAGATATCTCATGACTCAATAGAGTTATCATCAAGTATTATACACCAATCTCAAGCTAAATGTCTATATTTTATTTTATTTTAAATAAACATTATTCCAAGTTTCTTAGTTTATGCAGAAGATAATTCTAAACTTAATCAAGATTACGATAAAATCAGAAAACTACTAAAAATCGACAGCATACAAAATGATAGATATCTTATGACTCAATATAGTTATCATCAAGTATTATATACCAACCTCAAGCTAAAAGTTTATGTTTTATTTTGTTTTAAACAAACATTATTCCAAGTTTCTTAGTTTATGCAGAAAAGATTTCTAAAGTCAATTAAAATTAAGATAAAATCAGAAAACTACCAAAAATCGCCATCATACAAAATGATAGATATCTCATGACTCAATACAGTTATCATTAAGTATTATATACCAACCTCAAGCTAAAAGTCTACCTTTTATCTTATTTTAAACAAACATTATTCCAAATTTGTTAGTTTATGCAGGAGATAATTCTAAAATCAATCAAAACTACGATAAAATCAGAAAACTACTAAAAATCACCATCATACAAAATGATAGATATCTCATGACTCAATACAGTTATCATTAAGTATTATATACCAACCTCAAGCTAAAAGTCTAGCTTTTATCTTATTTTAAACAAACATTGTTCCAAATTTATTAGTTTATGCAGGAGATAATTCTAAAATCAATCAAAACTACGATAAAATCAGAAAACTACTAAAAATTACAATCATACAAAATGATAGATATCTCATGACTCAATACAGTTATCATTAAGTATTATATACCAACCTCAAGCTAAAAGTCTACGTTTTATCTTATTTTAAACAAACATTGTTCCAAATTTGTTAGTTTATGCAGGAGATAATTCTAAAATCAATCAAAACTACGATAAAATCAGAAAACTACTTGTAAATATCTTGGGATAAATTTTGATAGCAAAGTAAAATTTGACATCCACACGAAAAAGGTTAAAATGAAAGTCAAAGCGTGTGCAAAGCAATTTAGATGCCTCACCTACAAGAATAATGGGATAAATGTTAAATGTGCGATGCATATTTATAAAACAATTTGCAGACCCATTCTTGATTATGGAGCTCCCATCTTCCTTAATATCAGCAAAAAGGCGACATCGCATCTAGAAGTAGCAGAAAGATCAGCAATTAGAATAATATCCAAACTTCGAAACCACAGAAATCCCCTATTCAACTTCTAACAATCTCCTTTATGAAACATTCCAAATTATTCCTATTACTTAACGAATATCTCTCCTCGCACAAAAACCTTACAAAAATATGTCCTCAAACCCTTTTCCTCTTTTCCAATCCTCAAATTTTGACACTATTTACAAGAAAATCGTGGATTCCTAAAAGATGACTGATCAGTGTAACATGGGAAGAAAGACCACGGTCGGTAGAACTACTAAAAGTCGCCATCATACAAAATGTTAGATATTTCATGATTCAACATAGTTAGCATCAAGTATTATTTACCAACCTCAAGCAAAAAGTCTACATTTTCTTTGTTTTAAACAAACATTATTCCAAGTATCTCAGTTTATGCAGGAGATTATTCTAAAGTCAATCAAAATTACGATAAAAGCACAAAACTATTAAAAATCGCCATCATACAAAATA
This sequence comes from Onthophagus taurus, assembly GCF_000648695.1. Classification (NCBI taxonomy): domain Eukaryota; kingdom Metazoa; phylum Arthropoda; class Insecta; order Coleoptera; family Scarabaeidae; genus Onthophagus; species Onthophagus taurus. The sequence goes on along the minus strand of NW_019280592.1, from coordinate 87,789 downwards.
TTAGATATTTCATGACTCAACATAGCTATCATCAAGTATTATTTACCAACCTTAAGCTAAAAGTTTACGTTTTATTTTGTTTTAAACAAACATTATTCAAAATTTCTTAGTTTATGTAGAAAAGGATTCTAAAGTCAATTAAAATTACGATAAAATCAGAAAACTACTAAAAATCGCCATCATACAAAATGATAGATATCTCATGACTCAATATAGTTATCATCAAGTATTATACACCAACCTCAAGCTAAAAGTCTATGTTTTATTTTATTTTAAACAAATTTTCCAAATTTCTTAGTTTATGCAGGAGATAATTCTAAAGTCAATCACAATTACGATAAAATCAGAAAACTACTAAAAATCGCCAGCATACAAAATGATAGATATCTCATGACTCAATATAGTTATCATCAAGTATTATACAACAAGACCTAATCCCAGCATTACAACTAACCGTTAGTTCAATAAAAATATACAACAATCTAGCAGTGAATGATATTGAATTTTATTTTAAGCTAAGGAATTATGCCCTGCTTGATGTAAAGAAAATTTTAAGAATATTTTCATTTTTTGAAAACATAGTCGGCCTTGACAGTGAATCAAAAACTATTTTGAGTTTAGGTAACGTAACCTTTTTGTTCATGGTACGGAAAAAGTTTATTAAAAAAGTTGTTTAAAATGAGAAATTATGGTCCCATACAAAATTTCAGAAGTATCTATCTACTTTGGTTGAACCATCACATTTTAGTTTAAATAACATAAATATTGTATAATTTTATTTTATTTATAAAAAGTCTAACGTAAACATAACTGTCGTTAATTCAATATAACATCCACCTTTTGTTGCACACTTTTCTGTACAGTGCCTAAATTCTCTAAAGCTAATTTTCTATTGTCGTTATATTTCTTTTTCTCTCTCTTAAGGTAACAACGCTTCCCGAAGTAAGAAATTTAATAATAATAATAATAATAACAATAGCCTTTATTGCACATTCATCAGGAAAAATGAAAAATAATTATAAATAATTCATTACAAAAATAAAAGTAAAAACAAATTATAATAAAAAGATAATGAGATAATTAATAAAATAATGTACTACAGTAAAGTAAAGTATTACACCAAATAAAAATAAAATAAAAAATAATAATAAAAAAAAAAGAACAAGAACAAAAAAAAAGAAATAGTGCAATCACGAGGCAAAGATTCAGTTGTATAGTACCAACTGATTTTTAATCCAAGCCTTGACAATTATTAGAGAGATATGAAATACATCATAATCCTTAACTCTACAAAAAATAAAAAAAAGAAAGAAAAAAATATCTTAAATAAAGTAAAGAAATATTCGCAGCAAAACTGTGACTCACCGGTCTCTGCCAGAAATAGTAGTCACCTGCTCTCTAAGTAACCGTGCCCTCAAATGTTTTTTAAAACAATTAACACCGAGATTCCTCAACTCGTCACCAATGCTCCCGTATGACTTATATATATATGAAAAGAAAAAGATCTTTGGAAAAGTGACGTTCTGTATCGAGGTTCTTAACTGTTCGCATAACAATCATACGTGTAAGATTGGTATTAGGAAATCTGTAAATTAGTGCACTTTGCCCAAGCCCATAACACTGCACGACGTAAATTTTTTGTTCTAATGTTGACATAATGCAAGAGTAATTGAAGTGTGAACTAAAACTGAGGGATAATACATTTTTTATGGCATTTTTCATTGTTGTTTTTCTTCACTCTGATCTAAAATATGGTGGTTTAATCAATGTAGGTAGATCTTTGCACTGCATTTTTGCATAGTGCCATAATTTCTCATTGCAACAACTTTTCTTAATGAAATTTTGCCGTATCACAAACAAGAAGCTTACTTCAATTGAACTAAAAATAGTTTACGCTTCACTGTCAAGACTGAGTTGATTTTCAAAATATGAAAATATACCTAAAATTTTCCCCACAAGCAGAGCTTAATTCCCCATCCTTAAATTAAAAATCAAAAATTTGTAGGTCATGTAACATCCTTCCTGGGACACACTGTACAACATAGTAATATCTTATGGTAACTAGCGCTACCTATCATTACCACAAGAACTAACACTAGACCAAGAACTAGAAACATTCGGGTTTAGCCGCACGTCTCTCAAGACGGCTAAACCTGATTGATTCTAGTTCTAGGTCTTGTGTTAGTTCTAGTTTTACACTAGCACTATCACTAGAACTAACACAAGACTTACAAGTAGAAACATTCGGGTTTTGCCGTCTTAAGAGACGTACGGCTAAACCCGAGTGTTTCTAGGTCTAGGTCTAGTGTTAATTCTACTCTTAGTCCAATGACAGTATTTAACAGTCTAGCACTGAATAATAATTAAAACTAGAACTACCGTTCTTGATTTAGACATCGTATTGACAACTCGGGGAATACCCCGAGATTATCCGTTATATCGAGGTTTTACTGTATAATTAATTTTCTAATTCAATCTTTTAACCTCATTCATTCCTGTTCTTTCAAGACCAATCTAAAAAAATCATCTTGTCCATTCAATCCATTCCATTAAATCAACAAGATCTTGCGTTCGTTTCTTCGTCATGTCCGTTCTTTCATTCTTTGCATCGCGTCCAGAAAGACTCTCCCCATTCAAAGTCCTTCTGCGGCGCGACTCCTCCAGTTTAATTACCGATCGTTATCTGTCTCTCTTCTTTCCTTTCGCAGGGAATCGAAATAAACATGTCCTCGTCGTAGCCGCGCGAGGCCTTCGCGGGGAGGACTCCGGATCGGCCCCGCCACCGCCGTATTTACGGCGCATTTTGCTATCAATCCGTCTAAGCGCACTCAGGTGTCACTTATCGCCGGAATCGAAGTGACGGCGGCGCCTTTGATCGCGTCTGGAGTCGCCGTCGGCCATCGCCTCTTCGCCTCTTCGCCGGCAAACACCGCATCACGTAAGCCCCACGTTACACTGTACATCAACGTGATCTGGAGGCCGCCCCCCTTTCTCATTCGTGTTACCGTTAAAGAACTGTACTAAATTTTAAAGAAACTACACTTTTCCATTAAAATATATTTCAATATTTTAAGAGATAACTCCTGAGGATGATGTTTTAACTTCGAAACCGGTACGGTTTAATTTCAATTATTTTTATAGATGTACGATAAAAACAACACGTTTTAACAAAGGATTTAGATTGTAAAATCAAATTCTTAAAGGAAACGTTATGTTAAAATGTATGTTACGAGATTTCGTATCGAGATATTCGCAAAAAAATTATTTTAAAATTGTAAACGTCTCCTGGGGTTGCGTGACGTGGCACGGAGGATTGACGCCGTTTTGCTATGCAAAAGAAAACTGAAAAATAAAATCACTCGCCTCGTTATCAGATTGGGTAACACGTTGTGTTTTTACGTTCGCGGTCGTTTTTTACATATAAATAATTCCCTCCAATTATAAGGATGGAAATTGAAAGCAGAAATTACGACGGTAAAAAGTTAATTATTTAATTTGCAAGTTTTGTAGGATTACAAAAAAAAGTGATAAACAATATTTCTAATCTTACCAAGTCGTTCTTCGTTGCAGAAGAGATAATAAGAAATGTAGTTTGTGGTCGTCTTATTGAAGACTTTATAAATAAACAACGTAAAAATGAGTTTATTTATAGTATACGGGAGCTGCGATACGGCGTGGTTACTGGCGTGTACGGGTTATACGGTTGTTGCTTTTGTTGAATAATATCTCCATTTGAAATAGTGTATTTTTTTTATTTATTAAATCTTGGTGGTTTGATATTAAAGAAATAAGGAGTATAAATATATTTTTGTAAGAAATTTTTAAAATTTGCTTACTTAATTAAAAAGAGATTGTAACCCAGAATTTATTTATATCTTGAGGTTTAGAATGCGTTTTCACGGATGTTCATCCGTTCTAAATCGAATTTTGTTATGTAAATATGGTTGAGTTTTGGTTAGCAGTGCGTCGTGATTTATTCAGCCAACCTGCTCTGTTTAGCATTAATGATTTTGGTCTCATTCTCAAGCATTTCGAAGTCATAAACTTTATATATATATTTAAATTGTCATGCAATACCTATTCTGTATTCCTAAATCATTCCAAAACCTATTCCTTGTTGGGACGTAGAAACAAAATTTTCATTTCCTGCTTTCAGGATGTTGCATAAATATTCTGGCAAATATTTCTTCGTAAAATTTTGATTTTGAAAATTTCAGAATATTAAGCTTCAACCCATGACGTATCAAAATATTCTCTAAAGTTGACACTACTTAGAAAATATCGCAAGACCATGAATACAATACTCAACAACTTGAGGATTATTAGAATAGTTGGAAAAATGAACTTGGCGACGTCATCAATAGACACTGTCCTGGGGTCATAAATAAAGAACACCTTGATGGGAGAAGGTTTATACAATGAGATAAAGGTGCTGTGGAATTAACAAAAGTATTGAAATAAGATGCATCCTTGTCGTCCAGACTATGAAGAAACACTACTCAGGGCAGTTAAGCTAGCTAAATGCTTAAGGAGCGGGGGATAATTTGAGCTGGTCTGTTAATAAGGCCCCGTCGTAATCAGTTACTGGTTCCTACAATATCTAAATCGGGTAGTGTGTGCTAGCATTATTCAAAAGGTGCTCCTTCGATATATGTAATCTCAATGCTGAGAAAAACTTACAATATATGTATAGCCTGGGATATGGCGATATGACAAAAAATATTGTAGAGAGCCTGATATTTGCAAGCTATGTTATAAATTTGGGGAAGAGCACCAAATCTTAGAAGAAAACTGATGCAGAATCATTGGTACTTTACTGTTAAAAATCGCCATCGTACAAAATGCTATATATCTTATGACTCAATACAGTTATCGTCAAGTATTATATCCCAACCTCAAGCTAAAAGTCTATATTTTATTTTGTTTTAAACAAACGTTATTCCAAGTTTTTTAGTTTATGCAGGAGGTAATTCTAAAATTAATCAAAGTTACGATAAAATCAGAAAATTACTAAAAATCCTCATCATACAAAATGATAGATATCTCATGACTCAATTCAGTTATCATCAACTATAACCTCAAGCTAAAAGTCTATGTTTTATTTTGTTTTAAACAACCATTATTCCAAATTTCTTAGTTTATGTAGGAGATAATTTTAAAGTCAATAAAATTACGATAAAATCAGAAAACTACGAAAAATCGCCAGCATACTAAATGATAAATATCTCATGACTCAATATAGTTATCATCAAGTATTATAAACCAACCTCAAGCTAAAAGTCTATGTTTTATTTTGTTGTAAACAAACATTATTCCATATTTCTTAGTTTATGCAGGAGATAATTCTAAAATCAATCAACGCTACGATAAAATCAGAAAACTGCTAAAAATCACCATCATACAAAATGATAGATATCTCATGACTCAATTTGGTTATCATCATGTATTAAACACCAACCTGAAGCTAAAAGTCTATGTTTTATTTTATTTTAAATTATCATTATTCCAAGTTTCTTAGTTTATGCAGGAGATAATTCTAAAGTTAATCAAAATTACGATAAAATCAGAAAAGTACTAAAAATCGCCAGCATACAAAATGATAGATATCTCATCACTCAATGTAGTTATCATCAAGTATTGTACACGAACCTCAAGCTAAAAGTCTATGTTTTATTTTGTATTAAACAAACATTATTCCAAATTTCGTAGTTTATGCAGGAGATAATTCTAAAGTCAATAAAATTACGATAAAATCAGAAAACTACTAAAAATCGCCATCATACAAAATGACAGATATCTCATGACTCAATACAGTTATCATCAAGTATTATACACCAACTTCAAGCTAAGAGTCTATGTTTTATTTTGTTTTAAACAAATATTATTCCAAGTTTCTTAGTTTATGCAGGAGATGATTTTAAAATCAGTCAAAATTGAGATAAAATCAGAAAAGTATTAAAATCGCCATCATACAAAATGATAGAAATCTTATGACTCAATATAGTTATCATCAAGTACTATTCACCAACCTCAAGCTAAAAGTTTATGGTTTATTTTATTTTAAACAAACATTATTCCAAGTTTCTTAGATGATGCAGGAGATAATTCTAAAGTCAATCAAAATTACGGTAAAATCAGAAAACTACTAAAATCGCCATGATACAAAATGATAGATATCTCTTGACTCAATATAGTTATCATCAAGTATTATATACCAACCTCAAGCTAAAAGTCTATGTTTTATTTTATTTTAAAGAAACTTTATTCCAAGTTTCTTAGTTTATGCAGGAGATAATTCTAAAGTCAATCAAAATTACGATAAAATCAAAAATCTACTAAAAATCGTCATGATACAAAATGATAGATATCTCATGACTAAATACAGTTATCATCAAGTATTATGCACCAACCTCAAGCTAAAAGTCTATGTTTCATTTTATTTTAAACAAATATTATTCCAAGTTTCTTAGTTTATGCAGGACATAATTCTAAAGTCAATCAAAATTACGATAAAATGAGAAATCTACTAAAAATCGTCATGATACAAAATGTTAGATATCTCATGACTCAATACAGTTATCATAATGTATTATACACCGTCCTCAAGCTAATAGTCAAGGTTTTGTTTATTTCAAACAAGGATTATTCCAAACTACTTCATTAAGTTCTGGATGGCGATCGTGCATCAAGATACATGATGGATATCGGATTAAGGACGATAGCTATTTAAGCTGACTGATAAGTTTCCGGTACAAAGCTTTTTATGCTATAAACTTATTCGCGATATATACTAACCTGTATTTACCAACATGATCAAGTCTATCACAAAAAATTAAACTATCATAGAGACTAAATCATTTTTTATCTGATTATGTTCGAAGTAAATAAATGCAGTTGTGATTTAGAAACATTCGAGAAAAAATATATAAATCTTGACCTCCATTAAAATTCAAATGAGTACATAAATATCCGGTGAACCACTCTTTAAAGAATGAGAGAGAGGTCGATAAGAAAAGTAACGTGCGTGTCGACGTGCGTATTTTTCAAACCGCCGCGTACGCACACTTGATATATGTCCAGTGCAATTAGCGTTTCTTCGCGTATATGGGCGAGAACGACGACGACGACAACGAGGAGGTAAAGAAGAAGAAGAGAAGAGTTTAACCGTCGAACGTGTGGCGTCACCTTTCAATAAATAACGTCGAACGGGGCGAAAGACCCGAGAAGAAGCGGACTCTCCAACAGCAGAAGAAGTACAAGAAAAAACAAGTTGATATAAAAAACGGTAACGAAAAAGAAGAGTGGAAATTTTAAATAAATAAAAGGATGAGAACGTAATGGGTAAATAAATTGCGATGTATTGTAGATGTACGAGCTCGGGTTTATTGAGAGACGTCGAGATGGTTTTGCTTTTGCACCAGGTGTGTGAGATGAGAGAAAAGAGATTCTTTTATAAAGGCCGTGTTAAAAGGAGGATAGATGGAGATTAATTTAAAAAAAAATCTTTACAAACACCAACAAATTAGGTTATATTTTTCTTTTCTTATTTTATGTAAACTACAAAATTATTTAAATCAACTTACATACTGCAAGTAAAATTACCAGTAAAATTAGACTCTCCTAATTGGTGATGGTTCCGATTTGTTTTTCCCATACGATTACCGTCATTGTTGCTAATAGTTGCCTCGAAAGATGCATATTCATACCGTTCGGAGTTCGGTGGGTCTTGTAATTACAGACTACAAGTTCTACTTCTTCTTCTTCGGCTTAGCATAGCAATGAAGAAGATCGAGGAGAGAAACGCGCGCTTTGTTATTCGCAAGCGGCGAAAAAAGGAAGGCGACTTCGATTTCAATTGCAAAACGGAACGCGTAATGAGATAGAAAAAACGAAGAAAAAAAGCAACGTTGGGGCAGTGTAGATGATGTATTATTTGCATAATCTGTGCTCTTTCGTTCGGGCACGATTTGGCATTTCCTGTCGTATTATTCGAGAAAGAAAAGTAACGATCCAAAACTAAAAATTATTTTTTCTTTTAAATTTAGTTTAGTTATTTTGATCGTTTTCTCCAAGATGATGTGTTCGTTGGACTTTTCGCGACACTAATCTCTCGATCGAGACGTCACGGTGAAATCCCTTAATTCTGCTATTAACACGTCATCCTTTCGTTCGGGGATGTGACAGAGGATTTACCTTTCGCGTTATTGCTCCATTTTTTTTTTTACTTTTTCTTTTGCATTTTTTATGGTTCGTTCGGATCGCTAAAAATAACCAACGCTACGGTTGACCGTTTTTTCGTACTCGAAAGGAAAATCAAGGATATCGGCGATGCGATGCAAAATTGCGAGAAAGCACGCATTCGCTCGAATAAATAACAGCCACCGGTCGGTATATGATCAAGTAGTTATAAAGTAGTAGCTCCGTTCAGGTGTCTTTCGTTATTTCTTTCTTCATATATCTTTCTCTTTCTTATCATGTTGATACATTCTTATTAATTGTTATATATGGGAAGTTGGACCTCAATTAGATGAACAATATCTTATTCGAAAGTTTAATATGAAAGGGGAAATGCCCTATTCAAAAACTCTTTTGAATTCCGCTAATTCGCCAATATTGCGAAGGTGTACGAAAATAACACAAAAATAACACAAAATTAAAATCATCTCCTGAATAAACTAAGAACTTGGAATAATATTTGTTTAATATAAAATAAAATATAAACTTTTAGCTTGAGGTTGGTGTATAATACTTGATGATAACTGTATTGAGTCATGAGACTCATGAGATATCTATCATTTTGTATGAGGGCGATTTTTAGTAGTATTCTGATTTTATCGTAATTTTGATTGACTTTAGAATTATCTGCTACATAAACTAAGAAATTTGGAATAATGTTTGTTTAAAACAAAATAAAATATAGACTTTTAGGTTGAGGTTGGTGTATAATACTTGATGATAACTGTATTTAGTAATAAGATAGTTAGCATTTTGTATCATGACGATTTTTAGTGGATTTTTGATTTTATCGTAATTTGATTGACTTTAGCATTATCTCCTGCATAAATTAAGAAATGTGGAATAATATTTGTTTAAAATAAAATGTATCATAGACTTTTAGCTTGAGGTTGGTGTATAATACTTGATGATAACTGTATTTACTCATGAGATATCTATCATTTTGTATGATGGCGATTTTTTGTAGTTTTCTGATTTTGTCGTAATTTGATTAAGTTTAGCATTATCTCCTGCATAAACTAAGAAATGTGGAATAATATTTGTTTAAAATAAAATAAAGCATAGACTTTTAGCTTGAGGTTGGTGTATAATACTTGATGATAACTGTATTTAGTCATGAGATATCTATCATTTTGTATCATGACGATTTTTAGTAGATTTTTGATTTTATCGTAATTTTGATTGACTTTAGAATTATCTCCTGCATAAACTAAGAAACTTGGAACAAAGTTTCTTTAAAATAAAATAAAACATAGACTTTTAGCTTGAGGTTGGTGTATAATAATTGATGATTACTATATTTAGTCATGAGATATTTATTATTTTGTATGATAGCGATTTTTTGTAGTTTTCTGATTTTATCGTAATTTGATTGACTTTAGTATTATCTCCTGCATAAACTAAGAAATGTGAAATAATATTTGTTTAAAATAAAATAAAGCATAGACTTTTAGCTTGAGGTTGGTATATAATACTTGATGATTACTATATTGAGTCATGAGATATCTATCATTTTGTATCATGGCGATTTTAGTAGATTTCTGATTTTATCGTCATTTTGATTGACTTTAGAATCATCTCCTGCATAAACTAAGAAACTTGGAATAAAGTTTCTTTAAAATAAAATAAAACATAGACTTTCAGCTTGAAGTTGGTATATAATATTTGATGATAACTATGTTAAATCATGAGATATCTATCATTTTGTATGATGGCGATTTTTAGTAGTTTCCGATTTTATCGTAATTTTGATTGACTTTAGAATTATCTCCTGCATAAACTAAGAAACTTGGAATAATGTTTATTTAAAATAAAATAAACTATAAACTTTTATCTTGAGATTGGTGTATAATATTTGATAATAACTGTATTTAGTCATGAGATATCTATCATTTTGTATCATAACGATTTTTAGTAGATTTCTGATTTTATCGTAATTTTGATTAACTTTCAAATTATCTCCTGCATAAACTAAGAAACTTGGAATAAAGTATCTTTAAAATAAAATAAAACATAGACTTTTAGCTTGAGGTTGGTGTATAATATTTAATGATAACTATATTGAGTCATGAGATATCTATCATTTTGTATGATGGAGATTTTTCGTAGTTTTCTGATTTTATCGTGATTTTAATTGACTTTAGCGCGTCATAACTCTGAAACGATGTATTCGATTATCAAGATTTATACGTCAATCGATTCGCCATAGTTTCTTCTATCGAAATCATAAAACATATACATCTTAATAATCGAGTAGGAATTACGATCACCTAAGAAAAATCATTTTTGTGTTATTATCGTGTGCCTTTGCAATATTGGCGTTTTAGCGGAATACGAAAGAGATTTCAAATCAGGCATTTCCACTTTCGTATTGGCCAAGGATTAAGCTTTCGAATGAGAAATTGTTCTCCGAAATCGGTTTAGAGATTCTCTTGTTATAAGTAAAACACTATGCAGGTAAAATCGTATCTAATTGGAAGTAAACTTCGCAAAGGTTATATTTCTTCAATTTTCTTCCTCAAACCAAAATCGAGAGAGTTGAATTATTAAAGAATTCTTCTCTCAAAACTTTTTTAATACACTTTGTGTATACCAAGAAAAACCAAATCTTAAAACCTCAAGATAAAATCTTGTCGTTCTCCTGGTATTGTCCGTAATAAAAGACCCCCAACGGTTTCGATAAAGCGAGAAGAAGCCCCAAAGGACCTTCGACTTCTCGATAAAAGTTCACGCTGCGCGGAAAACAACTGCGTCTGGTAATTAGAAATAACCATTCAAAAAAGCTCTCGACCGTTTTTCTTTCTACTTATGTTTTTATATGTTGTTATTTTCTCTTTTTATTTTTTTGTTGTTGTGTCGAGTTGTCCGGACGCCGTGGGGGTCCTTCGGGAGCCCCTGCGAACGTGACGACACGTCGCTGAAGAAACTCTTGAAGAAGGGGGTTTCCCCACTTGTCACAAATCATGGGGGCCGCGGCTTCAACAAGCGCCAGGGTCTCTTTATTACGAGTATCATAACCGCGACGTGCCACACAAAACGTTCGAGTTTGTGGCTCGCGATCAAACCGATAAGATTAAGACCGTTTTCGGTGGACGAGGGACGAGATCCGGATAAAAATCGTGCTTAATTTTTCTTTTTACTCACTTTTTGGATTTCGTTTTAATTCGGAGAAAAGGAGATTGTGTACGGGAGAAAAAAACGTTATCTTTCTCATCGATATATCGAGTGAAGATATTGAATTCGGGGAATGCGAGGAACGATTTTCGCGAAAAATATTATTTTTAAGAATGCGAAATTTAAGTCTAAATTATGACGGTTATTAAAATAATTATATGCTTTAATTGTGACCGTTTAAAAACGAAAAGCGGTTTAAATTATATGTAAGGTAATATGAGAATGGGAACAAGTTCTGATTTAAACGCTCCTGCAGTTTAATCGGATATTGAAATTTATTAAATCTGAATTGAAAATCTTGTAATCGATCCTGTTAATACTAATATTATAAAAACTTCATTTGAATTTATTTAGTACTGGGGATTTATTCATTGTTGGTTCCAACTTTAACAAATTGGGTGTGTTCATGGTTTCAGGTTACAAATAAAATCCAATAAGAACTGATGGATCACTAATAATGTTACCAAACAATGATCTTGTCTAATATAATACACAATAACATATATGTGCTGATCGCGTATTCCTTATTAGCTATGCTGAAAGAGACGATCTTTGGAATTCTCCAGTTTCAACAAATTCCACAACCCCTGCAGAATTTCAAAAAGATGCTAACTGGTTACAGCGAACAATAAAAAATCTCCCACAATCTCAAGGATTTTCTGATTACTTTGAACGCCACGTCCACCAGTACCCTGGGAAGATTTCTAAAACCAATGACCACGAGATTTGATCAGAAAGAAGAATCAAAAGGATTATGATGAGTCCTTTCTCAGGCCAGAAATAACCAAGACACCGTCACTTTTTAATTATTTTTATTATTAAATTAAGTACCTGAGTAATTACGTCATCAGCTGCTAGGTTGTCAGTTATCCAAGAATTTCTGTAACATGTTTGTGCTAAAACAAGGCATAAATGAGGGTTCTACAGGTCTCTTGATTGTCTCTTAATAATACAACAAGATAAAAATTGTGGACCTATACAATCGCAAATGAAAGTAACCGGTGCAAAAAGGTGGAATAGTATTTGTTTAAAATAAAATAAAACATAGACTTTTAGCTTAAGGTTGGTGTATAATACTTGATGATAACTATATTGAGTCATGAGATATCTATCATTTTGTATGATGGCGATTTTTAATAGTTTTCTGATTTTATCGCAATTTTGATTGACTTTAGAATTATCTCCTGCATAAACTAAGAAAGTTGCAATAATGTTTGTTTAAAATAAAATAAAACATAGACTTTTAGCTAGAGGTTGGTGTATAATACTTGATGATAACTGTATTTAGTCAAGAGATATCTATCATTTTGTATCATGACGATTTTTAGTAGATTTCTAATTTTATCGCAATTTTGATTGACTTTAAAATTATCTCCTGCATAAACTAAGAAACTTGGAATAATGTTTGTTTAAAATAAAATAAAACATAGATTCTTAGCTTTAGGTTGGTATATAATACTTTGTGATAACTATATTGAGTCATGAGATATCTATCATTTTGTATGATGGCGATTTTTAGCAATTTTATTGTTTTTATCGTAATTTTGATTGACTTTAGAATTATCTCTTGCATAAACTAAGAAATTTGGAATAATGTTTGTTTAAAATAAAATAAAACATAGACTTTTAGCTTGAGGTTGGTGTATAATACTTGATGATAACTGTATTTAGTCAAGAGATATCTATCATTTTGTATGATGGCGATTTTTAGTAGTTTTCTGATTTTATCGTAATTTTGATTGACTTTAGAATTATCTCCTGCATAAACTAAGAAACTTGGAATAATGTTTGTTTAAAATAAAATAACACATAAACTTTTAGCTTGAGGTTAATGTATAGTACTTGATGATAACTGTATTTAGTCATGAGATTACTATCATTTTGTATGATGGTGATTTTTAGTAGTTTTCTGATTTTATCATAATATTGATTGACTTTAAAGTTATCTCCTGCATAAACTAAGAAACTTGGAATAAAGTTTCTTTACAATAAAATAAAGGATAGACTTTTAGCTTGAGGTTAGTGTATAATACTTGATAATTAAAAATAACAATAAAATCTACCTTGATATGTAGAGAGTAATGTTACTTTACTGGTCTACATGGATGGATCTCGCTGATCTGATGGTGCACTGGAGGGCTATTTTGGAAATCCTATGGGTGAGCACCTTTGCCAAATTGATGGAAATAGTCAGTAGCTTGGAGTTGTCTTATTATTAAATGAAGTACCTGAGTAAACAAATCATCAGCTGCTAGGTTGTCAGTTATCCAAGAAGTAAACATGAACAAAAAGATGAAAATTGTGGACCTATACAATCGCAAATGAAAGTAACCGGTGCAAAAAGGTGGCAGAACAATGTCAAACTATCTTAAAGCTATCTTCTTCTGGCTGAGATTGTTGTTCTTCTCCTTGACACTTATTTTTAATTCTATTTTTTAATTCTGAGGAATAAACTGAAAAGTCACTTTTACACAGTGTAATTTTTCAAAGCTATTTTTTGGTGGGAGTTTTAAAACCAGAGAGGATGGAAGTAAACTATAGTTACGCATTTAAATACTTATTTGTTTAAACATAATAAAAACCTATCACTATCACTATCTTAGCCGTCTTGACAGACGTGCGGCTAAACCCGAATGTTTCTAGTTCTCGGTCTAGTTTTACATTAGCACTATCACTAGAATTAACACAAGACCAAGAACTAGAATCATTCGGGTTTAGCCGTCTTGAGAGACGTGCGGCTAAATCCGAATGTTTCTAGTTCTTGGACTAGCGTTAGTTCTAGTGGCAGTGGTAGGTAGTGCTAGTTAACATAAGATATTACTATGTTGTATATTTCTATTGAACTAAAACTAGAACTAACACAAGACCTAGAACTAGAATCATTCGGGTTTAGCCATACTGAAAGACGTGCGGCTAAACCCGAATGTTTCCTGGCGCCCGGCAACATCTCGAATATTCCTAGTGTAATTTTTGCTTAAAATTGACCAATAGCCCTTCGTTTTTTCGCTTCAATTTGAAAACAGTCCTCCGAATTAAAAAATAGAGTATAGAAGACACATATTTTATTGCATATACAGGCAAGTAGTTGCAAGTTGCGCTTAAGTAGTAGCGATCCAGAGTAAAGGAGTAATGTAGAAGGAGGTTGAGTCAACGTTACGCCATGTTTTTGAAGAGTTAGATTGGATTGGATTTTGCTGTGTACTCCATGACACAGCAACTGAACAATATAACACTGTAGTTTAAAATCACTTCTTGGGAAACTGAAACCACTATAAATTTGTGGCATGTATTTTTTACCAGTACATTCTTTCCAGTTTCCTTCTCTCCTTGTCGATCAATCCGAAGATGTGATCACAATGTAGAAAACTATATCCTGGTTCTAGATATTTGAGTATAAGTTTAGCAAATCTAATAGTATTTGCAAATGGGTTATTGAGTCAAGGCTTGATTTTTATTTTATGAGTTGCAGCTACCAGAATATAGGTATAATTTTGTCACTGTTGATGCTACAAAATCTTCAAGAAAATAATGTAAAAATCTTACTACATCATTAGCTCCTTTTTTGGCTATGATGATATCGTACATGAAAAAGTAGGACTTTCCACAACTGGTTGCAAAGATACAAAGTTGTATTCTCTATATTATATATCAATCAATAACTTCTATATCTTTGTTTAGTTTTTATTTTGTCCTCCACTCTACTGGACAACTTTTTCAACATGAAACTCTTTGATTCGGAGATCTAAGTTATTTAAATGCTTTAACAAACAAGAAGCAATTTGATTTCCTCCTTGACCTCTTAAATACAGTCATGCCAAATGTAATATGTTGCTCGGCAATCTTTCAAATAGAGTATGATGAAATTGATACTCGTTTCAACACTCGTTTGTAAATGACGGTATTGGAAGACATTGTTGTAAATCAGAGTGATAAACATTAGATTTTCTTTGGCCTTGATTTTGTCAGTAGATTCAGAAGTATATGCAGTTTCAGCTTCTTATTGATAGGTTTCTAGTTCAGTCTAAATTGTTCAGTCATGTGTTAACAATGGCAGTTAACTAAACATGTTTGAACATGCTTGTGTGAATTATTACTTTTTTCAATTTTGTCTCAATCGCCATATTGAAAGACTATGAGTTGACTTATGAGCTTATGTTCCTGCAGTAGCGATTTAACTTTGTACTATAACAATGCCTCTCAGCTTACTTTTTGTCTGGTGCAGGCCCATCTGGGTTTTTGGTCCTCCTTTAACATCAAGGACAGGTTCACCACATGCATAGTCTATTAAACATACTCCGCTAGTTAGTTTTATCCTTATGACTTTCGATTACATATCAACTTGTGTGATGTTCTAACTGTCATCTTTTAGATCTTAGAGAACTTGCTTCTTTTTAACATCAAACCAAATTAAATGCAACATAGTCTAAACCAAATAATCTAAACTATTGGTTTTTATTAGGACTTTTGATAGTCTAAACAGAAAGTTTATCTAGGTGAATAAAATAATGGTTAAGTTGAACGTATCAAATATAAATTGGACTATTTGTAATTGATATTTTAGTTGTAAAACAATAAATAATAAGAAATTTTATTAGGATATCTTCCGTGATTACGTCTAACACGTCAAATATACATTACTAGAAAGCAACAAAGTGGTAAATTATTCATAGCACTCGAGTGGTAGATTATAAATCGTTTCGTGCCAGAGAAAGAGGTAAAGAAAGAGACAGACGGGTGCTCCGACCATTGATGTTTAATGGATCGAAATGCATGCGTTCGTTCGCCTACTCTCTCGGAATCTCGCGTTACGATTTACGGTTTATGACCGCCCCCGGACCGCTATTTTCATACGAATCGCACAATTTCAAGCCGTATCGGGCGCGAGATCTAAATAATTTCGCTGCGGTTTTACTACTTGAGACGAAGCCGCCGCAGTTATACAAGAAAGCAGGTGTGACGAAACTCGCTTCAACTTTTACACCTCTAGGTATATCTTCTTTGCTTTTATTTTCGACATTTTTACCACTTTTTTTGTTGAAACCATTTATTTTTAAAACCGTTTTCTGTACCGAACCCGTAAAATTGCAAACGGAAACGAAAGATTTCGAAGAAGGTAATTAAGTTTTGTTTTAGTTTTTTGGGGTTGAGGAAAGGATAAGGCATAAAACGACAATTTCTTGTGAGAAATATCGCGGTATTGGATGTGAAACCGCATGAGAAACATCGCCTTTGGCGGTTACGCCGCGGTGCGTTACTTATGGCTTGTAAAAGAGAAATGGGTTTCATTATGCGTGAATACGATGATTGGTCGTTGCTTATACGGTCTTGGTACGTAATTGGAAATTTGCTACTGGAATAGCTTATATAGAGAACCTCGGTTAATACAAGATATCTATGAATAAATTATTACAGTAGGAAGGAATTGAAATAAAATTTAAGATGCTTATAAGATTCGTATTAAAATACCTAAGATTTTCTTTTTATTTTATTACATGTACTAATTTCATCTAATTTTTACATTTTCGTATTTTTCTCGATATTTATGCATTTTAGAGCAAAAGTGTAAAAGAGAAGATTTGATCAGAAAGAAGAATCAAAAAGATGATAAATGAGGTCTTACTGAGACCAGAAATAACCAAAACAGCGTCATTTTGGAAGAAATAAAATGGATTGTTCACCTTCAAGGAAATTTACCTTAATATGTAGCGAATAACGTTACTTTAAAGATCTACATGGATGGATCCTATTGATTTCATGGTGCACCGGGTGAGGGAGGCTATTTTGGAAATTCATCAACATTACCAAACTGATGTAAATAGTCGGCAAACCTTATTATTGATTCTAATATGCAACAGTTGTCTTAGTATTAAATGAAGCACCTGAGTAAACACATAATCAGCTTCAAGAGGTTGTTAATTGTCCAAGAACTTCTAAAACATTTTTTCTGTTGAAAAAAGGCATAAATGAGTGTTTTACAAGTTTCTTGATTGTCTGATAACACAATCACCGTTAACCCAACCCAACCTACGATAAATGCAGTATCGTTCATTACTAAATAAATTTTGTGAGGACCAAAAAAAGGCAGAACACTGTCAAAGTATCTTAAAGCTATCTTCTGAGTTAGTTGTTCTTCTTCTTGATACCTCAGCAAAGAAAATAAGCAAACTTTTTTCTAACATATTTCAAACCCCGTGCGTTACCACCAACAACATGTAAAATCACGATTTCATCCAATTTTTACTTTTTCATATCTTTCTCGATGTTTATGCATCCTAGAGCAAAAGTCTAAAAGCGCAAAAATATTAAGAATAAAATTTTCTACAGCTTTTATAGTAAAACTTTTTTTGTACTTTGTTCCAAACCCGTGCGCTACCAGCAACAACATGTAAAATCACGATTTCGTCCAATTTTTACTTTTTCATATCTTTCTCGATATTTATGCATCCTAGAGCAAAAATCTAAAAGAGCAAAAATATTAAGAATAAAATTTTCTACAACTTTTATACTAAAACTTTTTTTATAAATTGTTCTAAACCCCGTGCGCTACCACCAACAACATGTAAAATCACGATTTCATCCAATTTTCACGTTTTCTCGATATTTATGCCTCGTAGAGCAAAAGTCTAAAAGAGCAAAAATTTTAAGAATAGACATTTCTACAACTTTTATTCTAAAACTTGTTTTGTAATTTGTTCCAAACCCCGTGCGCTACCACCAACAACATGTAAAATCACGATTTCATCAAAATTTCGCTTTTTCATATCTTTCTAAATATTTATGCATCCTAAAGCAAAAGTCTAAAAGAGCACAAATGTTAAGAATAAACTTTTCTACAACTTTTATACTAAAACTTTTTTTGTAATTTGTTCCGAATCCCGTGCGCTACCATTAACAACATGTAAAATCACGATTTCATCCAATTTTTACATTATCACATTTTTCTCGATATCTACGCATTCTAGAACAAAAGTGTAAAGGAGCAATTTTGTTAAGAATAAAATTTTCTACAACTTTTATACTAAAACTACTTTTGTAATTTGTTCCAAACCCCGTGCGCTCCCATCAACAGCTTGTAAAATCACGATTTCATCCAATTTTCACATTATCATATTTTTCTCGATATCTATGCATTCTAGAGCAAAAGTGTAAAGAAGCAATTTTGTTAAGAATAAAATTTTCTACAACTTTTATACTAAAACTTTTTTTGTAATTTGTTCCAAACCCCGTGCGCTCCCATCATCAGCTTGTAAAATCACGATTTCATCCAATTTTCACATTATCATATTTTTCTCGATATCTATGCATTCTAGAGCAAAAGTGTAAAGAAGCAATTTTGTTAAGAATAAAATTTTCTACAACTTTTATACTAAAACTTGTTTTGTAATTTGTTCCAAACTACGTGCGCTACCACCAACAACATGTAAAATCACGACTTCATCCAAATTTCGCTTTTTCATATCTTTCTCGATATTTATGCATCCTACAGCAAAAGTATAAAAGAGCAAAATTATTAAGAATAAAATGTTCTACAACTTTTCTGCTAAAATGTTTTTATAATTTGTTCCAAATCCCGTGCGCTACCACCAACAACATGTAACATCACGATTTCATCAAAATTTCGCTTTTTCATATCTTTCTAAATATTTATGCATCCTAGAGCAAAAGTCTAAAAGAGCAAAATTGTTAAGAATAAAATTTTCTACAACTTTTATACTAAAACTTTTTTTGTAATTTGTTCCGAATCCCGTGCGCTACCATTAACAACATGTAAAATCACGATTTCTCTCGATTTTTCTCGATATCTATGCATTCTAGAGCAAAAGTGTAAAGAAGCAATTTTGTTAAGAATAAACTTTTCTACAACTTTTATACTAAACCTTTTTTTGTAATTTGTTCCAAATCCCGTGCGCTACCATTAACAACATGTAAAATTATGACTTCATCCAATTTTCACATTATCACATTTTTCTCGATATCTATGCATTCTAGAGCAAAAGTGTAAAGGAGCAATTTTGTTAAGAATAAAATTTTCTATAACTTTTATACTAAAACTTTTTTTATAATTTGTTCCAAATCCCGTGCGCTACCATTAACAACATGTAAAATTATGACTTCATCCAATTTTCGCATTATCACATTTTTCCCGATATCTATGCATTCTAGAGCAAAAGTGTAAAGGAGCAATTTTGTTAAGAATAAAATTTTCTACAACTTTTATACTAAAACTTGTTTTGTAATTTGATCCAAACTGCGTGCGCTACCACCAACAACATGTAAAATCACGATTTCATCCAAATTTCACTTTTTCATATCTTTCTAAATGTTTATACATCCTAGAGCAAAAGTCTAAAAGAGCAAAAATGTTAAGAATAAACTTTTCTACAACTTTTATGCTAAAACTTTTTTTGTAATTTGTTCCAACTCCCGTGCGCTACCATTAACAACATGTAAAATCACGATTTCATCCAATTTTCACATTATCACATTTTTCTCGATATCTATGCATTCTAGAGCAAAAGTGTAAAGAAGCAATTTTGTTAAGAATAAAATTTTCTACAACTTTTGTACTAAAACTTGTTTTGTAATTTGATCCAAACTCCGTGCGCTACCACCAACAACATGTAAAATCACGATTTCATCCAAATTTCACTTTTTCATATCTTTCTAAATGTTTATACATCCTAGAGCAAAAGTCGAAAAGAGCAAAAATGTTAAGAATAAACTTTTCTACAACTTTTATACTAAAACTTTTTTTGTAATTTGTTCCAAATCCCGTGCGCTACCATTAACAACATGTAAAATCACGATTTCAGCCAATTTTCACTTTTTCATATTTTTCTCGATATCTACGCATTCTAGAGGAAAAGTGTAAAAGAGCAAAATTGTTAAGAATAAAATTTTCTACAACTTTTATATTAAAAATTTTCTTCTAAGTAGTTCTAAATCCCGTGCGCTATCATCAACAACATGTAAAATCACCTTTTCTCTTGATTTTTCTCGATATCTATGCATTCTAGAGCAAAAGTGTAAAAGAGCAAAATTGTTAAGAATAAAATTTTCTACAACTTTTATATTAAAAATTTTTTCTATGTTTCGAATTTCGCCAACAAAATATAAAACCACGATTTATTTATTCATCTGAAAGCAAAACTAAAATAAGCAAAATTGAACTTCGAGTAAACATATAGAGAACTTGTTTATTTTTCTGTAATAAGAAATGGTTGATATGCAGATTTAATCAATAGGTAACTACATAAAATATCAGCCAGTAATACATAAGTAATTATGCGATACGGCGAGCCCGATTTCATATTCATTAATGCTAAAATATGACACTTTCTAATCTGTAAATCAGCTAAAATTGACTCGGTAGTTTTTAGTTGAACGGATTTTTTGTCCGCGAAAACGTCGTATTCATTACATTTGAAACAGCTGTTTTGAATTGATTAAGCTAATTCAGAGCAAATCCATTAAATTTAAGTAATTCTCGTGTTAATTTATTTATAACACCCTATAAATAGATAAATATAAAAGGAATCTTAGTTTCGCACATCTTTAAAAAAAATAAGTAATAGAGTTGAAAAACCTTGAAAGAAAATATCGTTTTTAATGTAGGGTTTAAAGTTTTAGTGGTTAGTTAATCGGTCGTTTAGCAATTTGCGGTCTTTCGACTTCGAAAACAAACTTTAAACCTACTCTTCACCCTACTACAAACGAGAGCCGCAAATTTAATAACTTAGCGGTATAAGAACAGGTTCAGTGTTAATCGTGGGGCCACCCAAAAAAAAAATATTAAAAAAATTCATATATATATATATATATATAATATAAAATAAAAAGATCGTCTTGTATTTAAGGCCGCGTTAAGCAAGAAGAAAGATTAAAGAGATAAACACGAATAACAGGTTGCTTAATTTGAATTTCTATATACATATTTTAATAAATATATATGAAAAAAAAAAAGAAAAAGATTATTGAAGCGGCCGGATTAACAGAACTGCATCCGGTTAATTTTAAATTCTACGCTTTATGACTCCCTAAATCATCCTTAAATAATATTCGGTAACGTTTTAGCTGATTAAAATAAATAGGTATTAAAAAATTTATGTTTGTTTGTCGACAAATACAAAAATGTGTAATGCGATACTCCATCGGGTTTTAACAACGGGTTAGACGAATTAAAAAGGTATTAAAAAAAATCAAAAAAGAGGATAAAAAATAAAATAAAAAGGAAAGAGAGGAAGGTCCAAGGAATATTTATAGAGTCGTAATAACTTTGTCGAGATAATAAAAAGTCAGTCCGGCCTATACACGTTTTTATAGGGGAAAGATAAAGGAGGTGCAGTAAAAATTCGAAAAATCTTCCGACGACCCCGGGGTCCCTTTATATTTACAGCTCGTCCTGTCAGAATCTGTTAAATATACAAAGTTGTTAGTTGTTTTAACGGGCGAATAAATTTTAAAAGGAGCTCACATTGCCCAGCTTAAAAAATAAATTCTTTTTCTTGCGTGGAGAAGGTCAGAGGTTATTCTTTAATATTTAAGTTTGTTTTGAATAATTTTACAAATTACTACAAATCCATTTAATTACTAGATTTATTTGACAAATTAAATACCACAGAAAATTAATCAACATAAATTACAATCATGTTTAAATTTAATTAATTACTTAATCACTAAAATGCCTCCTTCGATTCTGACGTAACATCTTTTAGATGCTATTCCAAAGGTACCTTTTGTGTCTGGTGTTACAAAGTATGGTCCATCTTTCCGATTGATGTGGTCTCTTCATCAAGTTGCCAAAGAACTTCTCAGCATGTACATTCGTCTTCGAAGATTTTTACGTTCAAATCATCACTAGGAGAACGACAAAGAACCTGTCACGAGCCCAGTGAAAATATATAGGGTGTTTTTTCCAAGCTTTAGAAAAGCTTGCAAACAGAAGGATAATTCTTTGTACTCAAGTTGGATTTCGCAATAAAGTTTACAAGTTTGTAGCAACTAACTCTGCTTCTTTGATACTGGAGTCTAAAAGCTTCGTTATGTGGAGTTCGTGAACCATAGTTCTATAAAGTTCTTCCAGAGTATGAGTCTGTTATGAGTATGAATACAGTCGATATGATTTTAGTTGTAAATATGACAATTTCTTCTTAAATAATTGTTTTCTGGAAATATCAATAATATTAGCTTACAGTTTTTGCAGCATATGAAAAACTAGAGTCTTTAAGCTACAGTTTAACATATATATCATGATTCTAAAAACTACAATCGATACAATTTTTTGAAAATTTCGTATTGTTTTTAAGTTACAAATTTGACGATTTCGTCTGTAATAATTATTTTTTGGAAATTTCAATAATATTAGCTTATAGTTTTTGCATCATATCACAAACTAGAATCTTTAAGCTACAATTTAAGATACATATCATATCACGATTCTTAAAAATACAGTCTATATGATTTTTTGAAAATTTCGTATTATTTTTGAGTTATAAATTTGACAATTTCTTCTTTAATACTTGTTTTCTGGAAATTTCAATTATATTAGCTTATAGTTTTTACATCATGTCACAAAGTAGAATCTTTAAGCTACAATTTAAGATACACATCATATCATGATTCTTAAAAATACAGTCTATATGATTTTTTGAAAATTTCGTATTATTTTTGCGTTATAAATTTGATAATTTCTTCTTTAATACTTGTTTTGCTGGAAATTTCAGCTATATTAACTTATAGTTTTTACATCATATCATAAACTAGAATCTTTAAGCTACAATATAACATATATATCATGATTCTAAAAACTACAATCGATATAATTTTTATTTAATCTCGTATTATTTTTAAGTTATAAATTTGACAATTTCTTCTTTAATACTTGTTTTCTGGAAATTTCAATTATATTAGCTTATAGTTTTTACATCATATCATAAACTAGAATCTTTAAGCTACAATTTAACATAATATATATCATGATTCTAAAAACTACAACCGATATAATTTTTTGAAAATTTCATATTTTTCTTAAGTTATAAATTTGACGATTTCTTCTGTAATAATTATTTTCTGGAAATTTCAATAATATTAGCTTATAGTTTTTACATCATATCACAAACTAGAATCTTTAAGCTACAATTTAAGATACATATCATATCGTGATGCTTAAAAATGCAGGCTATATGATTTTTTGAAAATTTCATATTATTTTTGAGTTATAAATATAACAAATTTCTTCTTTAATACTTGTTTTCTGGAAATTTCAATAATATTAACTTATAGTTGTTACATCATGTCACAAAGTAGAATCTTTAAGCTACAATTTAAGACACATATCATATCATGATTCTTAAAAATACAGTCTATATGATTTTTTAAAAATTTGGTATTATTTTTGAGTTATAAATTTAACAATTCCTTGTTTAATACTTGTTTTCTGGAAATTTCAATAATATTAGCTTATAGTTTTTACATCATGTCACAAAGTAGAATTTTTAAGCTACAATTTAAGATACATATCATGTCATGATTCTTAAAAATACAGTCTATATGATTTTTGAAAATTTCGTATTATTTTTGAGTTATAAATTTGACAATTTCTTCTTTAATACTTGTTTTGCTGGAAATTTCAACTATATTAGCGTATAGTTTTTACATCATATCGTAAACTAGAATCTTTAAGCTACAATTTAAGATACATATCATATCATGATTCTTAAAAATACAGTCTAAATGATTTTTTGAAAATTTCGTATTATCTTTGAGATATAAATTTGACAATTTCTTCTTTAATATTTGTTTTCTGGAAATTTCAATAATATTAGCTTATAGTTTTTACATTATATCATAAACTAGAATTTTTAAGCTACAATTTAAGATACATATCATATCATGATTCTAAAAATACAGTCTATATGTTTTTTTGAAAATTTCGTATTATTGTTGAGTTATAAATTTGACAATTTCTTCTTTAATACTTGTTTCCTGGAAATTTCAATAATATTAGCTTATAATTTTTACATCATATCATAAACTAGAATCTTTAAGCTACAATTTAAGATACATATCATATCATGATTCTTAGAAATACAGTCTAAATGATTTTTTGAAAATTTCGTATTATTTTTGAGATATAAATTTGACAATTTCTTCTTTAATACTTGTTTTCTGGAAATTTGAATAATATTAGCTTATAGTTTTTACACCATATCATAAATTAGAATCTTTAAGCTACAATTTAACATATATATCATGATTCTAAAAACTACAATCGATATAATTTTTTTTAAATTTCGTATTGTTTTTAAGTTATAAATTTGACGATTTCGTCTGTAATAATTATTTTCTGGAAATTTCAATAATATTACTTTATAGTTTTTACATCATATCACAAACTAGAATCTTTAAGCTACAATTTAAGATACATATCATATCATGATTCTTAAAAATACAGTCTACATGATTTTTTGAAAATTTCGTATTATTTTTGAGTTATGTATTTGACAATTTCTTCTTTAATACTTATTTTCTGGAACTTTCAATCATATTAGCTTATAATTTTTACATCATATCATAATCTAGAATCTTTAAGCTACAATTTAAGATACATATCATATCATGATTCTTAGAAATACAGTCTATATGATTTTTTGAAAATTTCGTATTATTTTTGTGATATAAATTTGACAATTTCTTCTTTAATACTTGTTTTCTGGAAATTTGAATAATATTAGCTTATAGTTTTTACACCATATCATAAATTAGAATTTTTAAGCTACAATTTAACATATATATCATGATTCTAAAAACTACAATCGATATAATTTTTTTTAAATTTTCTATTGTTTTTAAGTTATAAATTTGACGATTTCGTCTGTAATAATTATTTTCTGGAAATTTCAATAATATTACTTTATAGTTTTTACATCATATCATAAACTAGAATCTTTAAGCTACAATTTCAGATACATATCATATCATGATTCTTAAAAATACAGTCTATATGATTTTTTGAAAATTTCTTATTATTTTTGAGTTATAAAATTTTAACAATTTCTTCTTTAATACTTGTTTTGCTGGAAATTTCAACTATATTAGCTTATAGTTTTTACATCATATCGTAAACTAGAATCTTTAAGCTACAATTTAAGATACATATCATATCATGATTCTTAAAAATACAGTCTATATGATTTTTTGAAAAATTCGTATTATTTTTGAGATATAAATTTGACAATTTCTTCTTTAATATTTGTTTTCTGGAAATTTCAATAACATTAGGTTATAGTTTTTATATCATATCACAAACTAGAATTTTTAAGCTACAATTTAAGATACATATCATATTATGATTCTTAAAAATACAGTCTATATGATTTTTTGAAAATTTCGTATTATTTTTGAGTTATAAATTTGACAATTTCTTCTTTAATACTTGTTTTCTGGAAATTTGAATAATATTAGCTTGTAGTTTTTACACCATATCATAAACTAGAATCTTTAAGCTACAATTTAACATAATATATATCATGATTCTAAAAACTACAACCGATATAATTTTTTGAAAATTTCATATTTTTTTTAAGTTATAAATTTGACGATTTCTTCTGTAATAATTATTTTCTGGAAATTTCAATAATATTAGCTTATTGTTTTTACATCATATCACAAACTAGAATCTTTAAGCTACAATTTAAGATACATACCATATTATGATTCTTAAAAATACAGTCTATATGATTTTTTGAAAATTTCGTATTATTTTTGAGATATAAATTTGACAATTTCTTCTTTAATATTTGTTTTCTGAAAATTTCAATAATATTAGCTTATAGTTTTTACATCATATCACAAAGTAGAATCTTTAAGCTACAATTTAAC
Source organism: Onthophagus taurus (assembly GCF_000648695.1). Taxonomy (NCBI): domain Eukaryota; kingdom Metazoa; phylum Arthropoda; class Insecta; order Coleoptera; family Scarabaeidae; genus Onthophagus; species Onthophagus taurus. The sequence goes on along the minus strand of NW_019280592.1, from coordinate 61,500 downwards.
ACACATATCATATCGTGATTCTTAAAAATACAGTCTATATGATGTTTTGAAAATTTCGTATTATTTTTGAGTTATAAATTTGACAATTTCTTCTTTAATACTTGTGTTCTGGAAATTTCAATTATATTGGCTTATAGTTTTTACATCATATCATAAACTAGAATCTTTAAGCTACAATTTAACATATATATCATGATTCTTAAAAATACAGTCTATATGATTTTTTTAAAAGTTCGTATTATTTTTGAGTTATAAATTTGACACTTTCTACTTTAATAATTTTTTTCCTGGAAATTTTAATAATATTATCTTATAATTTTTATATCATTTCATAAATTAGAATCTTTAAGCTTCATTTTAACATACATATCATATCATGATTCTTAAAAATACAGTCGATATGATATTTTTAAAAGTTTTATTATTTTTGTTTTATAAATTTGCCAGTTTCTTCTTTAACAATTTTTTCCTGGAAATTTCAACAATATTGTCTTATAATTTTTATATCATATCATAAACTAGAATATGTAAGCTTTATTTTAACATAAATATCATATCATGATTCTTAAAAATACGATCGATATGATCTTTTTAAATTCGTATTATTTTTGATTTATGAATTAGACAATTTCTTCTTTAACAATTTTTCCTGGAAATTAAAAAATCGTAAATATGAATGACGTAAATGGCCTATTAACACATCATTTGGAGTTATAAAATTGATGACCTCCCAGAGAACCATTGAATTTGGTTCAACATAAATTTGGATATCGCCCTGGTCTAATGACATAATAAGGAAGTGATAAAAGTTTTAAGAAAACATCTCTTTATCTTAAATTTAGAATTAATAATTGAACTCAACCACGGTCTTGTAAATTATAATCGGTTAAACAGTTAAAGGGTTCGATTCGTCGTAAAGCCGTCGATGACCTTTCTAGTACCGGATAATAAACACGTTCTTTACGGCGGCCGGGGGACAGTTAGTGGGACAAGAGATGGGTATTTATTGGTACCGGCCGGTCCTGGAACTGGTAGAAGGACGGTTTTATTTCCACCTTTTTCACCTCATCTCCTTTCCCTCGCCCCCTCGCCCATCCTCCACCACCTCTCCTACATCTTCTTCTGCGTCTCAACAACCTAAGAATGGTAACAAATAGTTATATGTAACCGTCCAGATCGGATCTTTGTAACGACTTCTTGCGTAACAAGCTCTCTTTCTCTATCTCCACGTAACTTTTCCATCAATAAAAAAAAGTTGGAGAAGAAAGATTTTTGGGTGTGTTATTGAGTTTGTTTAGATTTTTATTGCGCGTTAGATTTGGATAGGTCCTAATTGGATGAAAATTCAAATTGTAACTTAATTCTAAACATTTTACTGCTAAATGTTTTATAGATTTCTACCTGATGACGAATTAATTCGATGGTGAGAAAAAAAATCTTTTATTGATGTTTATTAAATTATTATTAAAGAGTTTTTGAAAAGAATAAGATGAAAAAAGTAACCGGGAATATAGCGGATTCTAAACATTTCTTGGGCAATTAACCAACTTCACGGGTACCATATGTCGTTGCCCAACAGTAAAACCGTCGTCTTAGAGCGGTGCGAGTTTCAAACCGTACCATTATGTAAAGTACCGTTCGGATCAAGTGGCTAAGGCTGCTGAAAAAGGACCAAAAGATGCAAAAGAAAATTAAAAAAAAAACGGTCCTCAACTAACCGAAGAGAAGATCGTTACGTTGTTGTGTAGTAGCTCTTTTGCGCGGTGGCCGTTTTGCATAATAATATTGTCGGGGACGTTAATTGAATCTTCATTGTTGGCATTCTTGTCAGGCCACGCGGCTTTCTCTACAGCGTGTTTACACGGTCGGAACATGTGCGAGAAGCGTGGTCAACCGTCCACAAATGACCAACCAACAAACNAGCTACAATTTAAGATACATATCATATTATGATTCTTAAAAATACAGTCTATATGATTTTTTGAAAATTTCGTATTATTTTTGAGTTATAAATTTGACAATTTCTTCTTTAATACTTGTTTTCTGGAAATTTCAATTATATTAGCTTATAATTTTTACATCATATCATAAACTAGAATCTTTAAGCTACAATTTAAGATACATATCATATCATGATTCTTAGAAATACAGTCGATATGATTTTTTGAAAATTTTGTATTATTTTTGAGTTATAAATTTGACAATTTCTTCTTTAATAATTGTTTTCTGGAAATTTTAATAATATTATCTTATAATTTTTATATCATTTCATAAATTAGAATCTTTAAGCTTCATTTTAACATACAGATCATATGATTCTTAAAAATACAGTCGATATGATATTTTTAAAAGTTCTATTATTTTTGTTTTATAAATTTGCCAGTTTCTTCTTTAACAATTTTTTCCTGGAAATTTCAACAATATTGTCTTATAATTTTTATATCATATCATAAACTAGAATATGTAAGCTTTATTTTAACATACATATCATATCATGATTTTTAAAAATACGATCGATATGATCTTTTTAAATTCGTATTATTTTTGATTTATGAATTAGACAATTTCTTCTTTAATAATTTTTCCTGGAAATTAAAAAATCGTAAATATGAATGACGTAAATGGCCTATTAACACATCATTTGGAGTTATAAAATTGATGACCTCCCAGAGAACCATTGAATTTGGTTCAACATAAATTTGGATATCTCCCTGGTCTAATGACATAATAAGGAAGTGATAAAACTTTTAAGAAAACATCTCTTTATCTTAAATTTAGAATTAATAATTGAACTCAACCACGGTCTTGTAAATTATAATCGGTTAAACAGTTAAAGGGTTCGATTCGTCGTAAAGCCGTCGATGACCTTTCTAGTACCGGATAATAAACACGTTCTTTACGGCGGCCGCGGGACAGTTAGTGGGACAAGAGATGGGTATTTATTGGTACCGGCCGGTCCTGGAACTGGTAGAAGGACGGTTTTATTTCCACCTTTTTCACCTCATCTCCTTTCCCTCGCCCCCTCGCCCATCCTCCACCACCTCTCCTACATCTTCTTCTGCGTCTCAACAACCTAAGAATGGTAACAAATAGTTATATGTAACCGTCCAGATCGGATCTTTGTAACGACTTCTTGCGTAACAAGCTCTCTTTCTCTATCTCCACGTAACTTTTCCATCAATAAAAAAAAGTTGGAGAAGAAAGATTTTTGGGTGTGTTATTGAGTTTGTTTAGATTTTTATTGCGCGTTAGATTTGGATAGGTCCTAATTGGATGAAAATTCAAATTGTAACTTAATTCTAAACATTTTACTGCTAAATGTTTTATAGATTTCTACCTGATGACGAATTAATTCGATGGTGAGAAAAAAAATCTTTTATTGATGTTTATTAAATTATTATTAAAGAGTTTTTGAAAAGAATAAGATGAAAAAAGTAACCGGGAATATAGCGGATTCTAAACATTTCTTGGGCAATTAACCAACTTCACGGGTACCATATGTCGTTGCCCAACAGTAAAACCGTCGTCTTAGAGCGGTGCGAGTTTCAAACCGTACCATTATGTAAAGTACCGTTCGGATCAAGTGGCTAAGGCTGCTGAAAAAGGACCAAAAGATGCAAAAGAAAATTAAAAAAAAAACGGTCCTCAACTAACCGAAGAGAAGATCGTTACGTTGTTGTGTAGTAGCTCTTTTGCGCGGTGGCCGTTTTGCATAATAATATTGTCGGGGACGTTAATTGAATCTTCATTGTTGGCATTCTTGTCAGGCCACGCGGCTTTCTCTACAGCGTGTTTACACGGTCGGAACATGTGCGAGAAGCGTGGTCAACCGTCCACAAATGACCAACCAACAAACAAAAAATTACCCTGTTTGTTAAATTAAATTAAATTAAATTAGAAAGGAAGAACTAAAAAACGACACAATACGCAAGAACAAAACCGTACCTCGTTAACTCGAGCCTCAATTTCTTTTTTTTTTCAATTCTCGTTTGTTGGTTATTTATTTTTTGTGTACTCAAAAATTACCACCAAGTGGTGGGTATCGTGCTCACACTATTAACTAGGAGTTATATCTTCCGGCCACAATGACAATACCCATTTATGTCCGCCCCCCTTCTCTTCATCGCGTTTTGTGAGTGTTGCACCAGGTGACAACTTCATTAACTGTGTTTTTCACCGCGTGACAATAACGCCCCGAGGTTTTTTCTTTGTTATTGTTGACGGAATTTTGTCTCAACGTAAATTAATAGGTTGGGTTTACATGTCCTAGTTTTTTAGAGGGTCGTTTATAAGTCGCTTAAAAGTTCATGATGAAGTTATAAATGTAGGGAAATAAAGTAATTTTCTTATTATTAGGAATATTTTTTGTTTGATTTAAAAAAGTCCTGTTATTAATGACTTTATTAGATTTTATTACAGTTGGTATAATTTTTTACAGAAATTGATCTTTTAGCTTCTATTTATGATATTAATCATTTCCTAAGGGTTAAAAATGCTGTTGGCACGATTTTTTAAACAACTTGATTTCCCCCTAAGGTATAAATTTGCTACCTCCTCGCATAAAACTTTTTTTTCTGGAAATTTTTGTAATTTTACATTAACATTTTTGTATCTTATCATAAACTGCAATCTTTTAGCTTCTATTTATGATATTAATCATTTCCTAAGGGTTAAAAATGCTTTGGCACGATTTTTTAAAGAAATTGATTTTCCGCCTTTGCATAAATTTGATAATTCCTCGCATACAAATGTTTTTCGAGAAATTTTTATAATCGTACATCAACGTTTTTATATCTTATCATAAACTGCAATCTTTTAGCTTCAATTTGTGATATAAATCGTTTCTTAATTCCTCAAAATGAAGTTGATATGATTTAAAAAAAAAAATGATGTTCTGTTTATGCATAAATTTTAGAATTCTCCATTTAAAAATGTTTACATGGAAATTGTTATAATTCTACATCAATGTTTTTAAATCTCATCATAATCTGCAATCTTTTAGCTTCAATTTAAGATATAAATCGTTTCTTAATTCTTCAAAATGAAGTTGGTACGATTTTTTAAAGAAATTGATTTCCCCATAAAATATAAATTTGATAATTCCATGCATAAACATTTTTTTGGAAAATTTTTGTAATATTACATTAACATTTTTATATCTTATCATAAACTGCAATCTTTTACCTTCAATTCAAGATATAAATCGTTTCTTAATTCCTCAAAATGAAATTGATATGATTGTTAAAAAAATTGATGTTCTGTTTATGCATAAATTTTAGAAATTGTTATAATTCTACATCAATGTTTTTAAATCTCATCATAATCTGCAATCTTTTAGCTTCAACTTAAGGTATAAATCGGTTCTTAATTCTTCAAAATGCAGTTGGTACGATTTTTTAAAGAAATGAATTTCCCCCAAAAGGTATAAATATGATAACTCCTCGTATAAAACTTTTTTTTTGGGAAATTTTTATAACCCTACATCAACATTTTTGAATCTTGTCATAAACTACAATCTTTTAGCTTCAATTTAAGATATAAATCGTTTCTTAATTCTTCAAAATGAAGTTGGTACGATTTTTTAAAGAAATTGATTTCCCCATAAAGTATAAATTTGATAATTCCATGCATAAACCTTTTTTTGGGAAATTTTTGTAATACTACATTAACATTTTTATATCTTATCATAAACTGCAATCTTTTAGCTTCAATTTAAGATATAAATCGGTTCTTAGCTCTTCAAAATACAGTTGGTACGATTTTTTAAAGAAATTAATTTACCCCTTATGCATAAATTTGATAATTCCTCGCATATATACGATTTTCGGGAAATTTTTATAATCCTACATCAACGTTTTTATATCTTACCATAAACTGCAATCTTTTAGCTTCAATTCAAGATATAAATCGTTTCTTAATTCCTCAAAATGAAGTTGATCTGATTTAAAAAAAAAATTGATGTTCTCTTTATGCATAAATTTTAGAATTCTTCATTTAAAAATGTTTACATGGAAATTGTTATAATTCTACATCAATGTTTTTAAATCTCATCGTAATCTGCAATCTTTTAGCTTCAATTTAAGATATAAATCGCTTCTTAGCTCTTCAAAATGCAGTTGGTACGATTTTTTAAATAAATCAATTTACCCCTTATGCATAAATTTGATAATTCTTCGCATATAAATGTTTTTCGGGAAATTTTCATAATCCTACATCAACGTGTTTATATCTTATCATAAACTGCAATCTTTTAGCTTCAATTTGAGATATAAATCGTTTCTTAATTGTTAAGAATGTGGTTGGTACGATTTTTTAAAGAAATTTATTTCCCCTTTAGGTATAAATTTGAAAATTCCTCGCATAAAACTTATTTTCTGGATATTTTTATAAACCTACGCCAACGTTTTTATATCTTATCATAAACTGCAATCTTTTAGCTTCAATTTAAGATATAAATCGATTCTTAACCCTTCAAAATGAAGCTGGTACGATTTTTTACAGAAAATGATTTCCCTCTAAAGTATAAATATGATAACTTGGAAAATAAAACTTTTTTTCGGGAAATTTTTATAACCCTACATTAACATTTTTATATCTTATTCTAATCTGCAATCTTTTAGCTTCAATTTAAGATATAAATCGGTTCATAAATCTTTAAAATGCAGTTGTTTCAAGTTTATAAAGAAGTTGATCTTTCGGTTATGCATAGATTTAATAATTCCTCACATACAAATGTTTTTAGGGAATTTTTTATAATCTTACATCAACGTTTTTATATCTTATTATAAATTGCAATCTTTTAGTTTAAGTTTAAGATATAAATCGTTTCTTAATTGTTAAGAATGTGGTTGGTACGATTTTTTAAAGAAATTGATGTCCCCCTTAGGTATAAATTTGAAAATTCCTCGCATAAAACTTATTTTCTGGATATTTTTATAAACCTACGCCAACGTTTTTATATCTTATCATAAACTGCAATCTTTTAGCTTCGATTTAAGACATAAATCGTTTCTTAACCCTTCAAAATGAAGCTGGTACGATTTTTTACAGAAAATGATTTCACCCTAAGGTATAAATATGATAACTCTTTGTATAAAACTTTTTTTCGGAAAATTTTTATAATCCTACATTAACATTTTTATATCTTATCCTAATCTGCAATCTTTTAGATTCAATTTAAGATATAAATCGGTTCATAAATCTTTAAAATGCAGTTGTTACAAGTTTTTAAAGAAGTTGATCTTGCGTTTATGCATAAATTTAATAATTCCTCACATACAAATGTTTTTAGGGATTTTTTTATAATCTTACATCAACGTTTTTATATCTTATCATAAACTGCAATCTTTTAGTTTAAGTTTAAGATATAAATCGTTTCTTAACTGTAAAAAATGCAGTTGGTACGATTTGTTAAAGAAATTGATTTCCCCATAAGGTGTAAATTTGATAACTCCTCACATAAAGCTTTTTTTCGGGAAATGTTTTTAATATTACATCAACCTTGTTATATCTTATCATAAACTGCAATCTTTTAGCTTGAATTTGAGATATAAATCGTTTCTTAATTGTTAAGAATTTAGTTGGTTCGATAGTTTAAAGAAATTGATTTTCCGCTTATGCTTAAATTTGTTAATTTCTGGCATACAAATTTTTTTTCGGGATATTTTTATAATCCTACATAAAGGTTTTTATATCTTATCCTAAATTGCAATCTTTTAGCTTTAATTAAAGATATAAATGGGTTCTTAGTTCTTCAAAATGCAGTTGGTACGATTTTTTAAAGAAATTAAATTCCCCCAAAAGGTATAAATATGATAACTCGTCGCATAAAACTTTTTTTTCGGGAGATTTTTATAACCCTACATCAACATTTTTGTATCTTATCATAAACTGCAATCTTTTAGCTTCAATTTGAGATATAAATCGTTTCTTAGCCGTTAAAAATGCAGTTGGTACGATTTTTTAAAGAAATTGATTTCCCCATAAGGTATAAATTTGATAACTCCTCGCATAAAGCTTTTTTTTCGGGAAATTTTTTTAATATTACATCAACCTTTTTATATCTTATCATAAACTGCAATCTTTTAGCTTCAGTTTATGATATAAATCGTTTCTTAACTCTTTAAGATGCAGTTGGTACAATTTTTTTAAAGAAATTGATTTTCCGCTGATGTATAATTTTCTCCATGATATCTAGAAATCATATCATTTTTCTTACCCAAGAACTGGCTTTACCACTACTTTAGCATCTTAATTCTGTTTGTTATAACAATCACCAAGTCATCTGCATCAATAGCCATTCCAATCTCCTCTTTCACCCGCATTTTTAGCATTTGATCATATATGATTACCTTTCAAATTACTTGGACCTGAGTTTTTTAAACTCAACCTTTTCATAACTCTTTCGCTACGCCCCCTATAGGTATATCACATTTTTTTCTTCTTTACATTATATTTTGTTCCATTCTATCCAACTTCTTTTCTACTTACAAATACAAAACACTAAAAAGGACCGTATTTTTTTAGAAATTTGATTTTAAATGGTTTAACACATTATAAAACAATTCACACCAATCCATCTTACCGGATAGTTTATAGCTTGTTTTTTTTTTATTTTCCCTAGTTCTTTTCATGCGAGAATCTTTTTTCCTCTTTGGCCTCTCGAGAATTTTAACGCCGCGCAAACCATCGGCTTTGGACTTCCATTTATGGAAGGAAAGCTTCCCGGTAACCAATAGAACCACCGGTGAAACGATCTAAACCATAAATTTTTTACGCCCATCAATAAATCCGCAGCGCGAACGACGGACGTTGCGCGTTCGTTCGACCGCCGCCGCCGCCGCCGCCGTTCCTTTTCTTTCCTCCTTCTTTTGGACTTCGAAGTTCGAGTTTCGTGCTTCGATCGCCGATAGGTACTCAGTACAAATTGTACCTCGACATGCTGCCCTCTTCGGATACGTGTCGATTTCGAATCCGTTCGCTTCCACTCGTTGTATATCTGATGACAGGTGAAGACGAAGCTTCGATGGGAAAATGTCTCCTCGATGTCGTAAATAATAACTTTTATCACTCCTCTCCTTCATTTTTATCGTCTCCGTATTTTTTTTTATTAGATATACCGAGTAGATCTTTTATAATTGATCGTAAATCTTTCATATCTCAAGATCAAAGTTTCGTTTAAAAACTTTTTTACATCTCTTTAATTTCGTATCGAATTTCTGCGTATATACATCATATTTACGTGTTACAGAATGCTTTAATCGTAATCGTAACGAGTCCATTAAGAAATCCGCTTCGAGATCTATCTGTGAATCGTATCTTTGTCGCAAATCGGCCTGAGGTAAAATTTCTCGGCTAATCGAACAGACGATTTCGATCTTGAGTACACGTCTCGTATGTAAACCGAGAGTGCTTTCGAGTAAAGCTGAGGTAGACTTTGCTGTTATGTGTGCATGGGCCGATGGTTCTTGACCAACAGACCATGATCAATGTTTACATGGAACTCGATCTATGGCCCGGAACGAGATGGTTATTATTAAATATTGTAATGGGTGCAAAAATTTTAAAACATTTTAATGTTCCCCCTTCTCACGTAGTTTTGAAAGCACACATGTGTTCTCTTCGGTATCAAGTTACAAAACACTCGTTGTATACACGGCGGCTGTCGTACAATCAAAGCTTGCGGTTTGTCTTCACCACAGCGGTTCTCTACAACTTGACTAACGACTTGTTTTCGTTTCCATCGAGCAAGTGTTAAGTTTGTTGATGACACTTCAAGTAACTACTTACGAAAGAAAAATTTACCACACACAACATCCATCAATTTCTTTAACTTGTTACATATTTCATTTAACATATTAACGATTTAAATACCCACATTATAGTAAACATTCGTGTAGGTATTTCGTGTTCGAGTAGCATCGAAGGATAATTAGCATAACAAGCAAGATTGAAATGGAAGAAAAGAGCTTGTTCGCCTTAAAGTACTAAAAGAAGAGTGTAATAACGCTGTAAGGAGTCGACGTAAAATAACGGTCATGTACAAACATGCGCGATCGTTTCAATGCACCACAGTAGCATATATAATATCGGTATCGAGTTTCTTTGGTAATAAATCGTAAGCTCGATTGAAGAGGAGTTCTTCGAAACGAACGAACGCAGTGAAACGTGTTTGAGCCCTACATAAGCTACTGTTCGTGTTATTTATTTTTTAATTTATAACATCGATAATTTCTCTGTCGTTTTCGAAAAGAATGTTGTTTCCTATGGCGCATTGAGTCGATTTATCTGCAGTGAACGAGAGAAAGAGAGAGAAGCTTTTGCCGAACAAAAGCGGATATTTCGAGCAAAAGAAACCGTCCGAGAGGTTTTATTCAGATGTCGCCCCGGACCACAAATCAAGCGGTTGTCCGGTGGCTGTCGTCGTCCCCCCGGTTTGTTGCGCGCGCGCTGCTGCCGTAGACAATGGGGCATTGTGTGCCCCAACCAAGCCAAACCAGGGCCCCCAATCTGCATAATCAGCGTTGACTATCGCCGTCCAATGCCGTTTTCGAAAATGTATTTATTATGCCTATGGGAAGAGGAGAACGGTTTGCTACGGTTCGACCTGAAACTCAGAACTTATTTTGTTCCCTTTTACGCCGTTCTGCAGTCGCCATAACTGCTGGTATTCAACATCTTCAAATGTTTTTTCTTCATTTTCAAATAACTTAAAAAGATACAATTTCTCTTTAACCATCTGAAAACGTATATAATCCGTGTAATTAGTGGGGGTCAGACAGGAAACAACACGGCTAAAAATAAAATCATTCGCGTCGCCTAACTCCTAAAATAACACGTTCTCTTAGTATACTTCTTCGGCTCCCTTTGAGGACCTTTACTTCCTTTTTTCAATTTTTTTTTGTTTCATTTTTTTCTATGTTAAGTTACAACTGTTTCAACGATGGTAAAGACTTCATTATAAAGGAATTTTATGCATCACGTGGATTTCAAAACCAACTTAACAGATCAATTGATTATCTCATTTATTAATTTTTATAATCCTTTTTAACCTTCGGATTATATTTTATTTGAAAAATTCTTGGTTTTAATTTACTGTTAAAATGATAATGATATTCAATCTTGATAGGCTTAGATATGAGCGCAATCAAACGATTTTGATATCAAATTACAGCAAAAATTTTCTTTTTAATTTATTTATATCGTTTCTGGTACACCTTACGATTCTACTGGTCAACTCTTAATGTCTGCAATAAATATTCCAGGCATAACTTCTATTCATCGTGCTTTAACATCGTTCTGGACTAGAGTAAATGTGGTTTTTAACAACTTTCGACATTATTTCGAACATTCCTTATCTGCTTTGGTATCCTTTAATATTGTCCTGAGGATACTTCAACATTATCCCTGGAAATATCCAAGTGGCTATACCTCAAATCTGGATATTATCCCCTACACTCTTCAAAACTATCTTAAATACAACTTAATATCTCCTTTGACATCTCTCATTGTCATGCCAGACAGTTCTCAAATCGTCCCGATTATCTCTGAGTATCCCTAAGTCCTCAATATCACCCCTAAGGTTCCTTAATACGTCTCGTACTGCACTTAATGCAAAGTAATGTTGACAATACTTGGTTTGATCTTGGTTAATATCTGGCTTGACATCTCTTAATCATCTGAGATATAACTCAGTATGGCCTCTACACATACATACAAACATACACACCTCTCAACTTCGCCTAACCTTCTCTCAACACCATGTCGTCCCTTGCTCAAAAGTTTTTAATCGTCGACTGGAAACATGACATAGCATTAATTTTGAAGGTACGACGCACTTACATAGATGTAATAAAAGTCTGAAACTCAATTTACTTGAAATGCTCGAGATTTACAAACATAAATTTAATAATATAGGCGAATTATTTAACAAACAGTTAGAAATACAATATAAACCTTTATTTTTGTACTTAAATGATTTAAATCTGTAAATATCGCGCCACCACTTTGAGTATTTCCGAAATGTGGAAAACATAACTAAAACATAAATGTGGTTGTTATTATAGTAAAATTTTAACCAGGATAGTTTTACCATTAGTCCTTTATTGACAGTAAGTAAGCGTTGATCATAATGATTGGGTTTTTGTGTAGTGTTTTCTATGTTGTACGTATAGATTCGGCTGAAGATGGGTATTTAGCCCGAAATTAGTCCCATATATATTAATAAGTAGCAAGGAAGAAGTTTTTGTCGTTGTCGTTTTGTCGTATTGTCTGCAATAATCTTCAACATCATCCCGTGCTGCCTTAAATGTCGTCTTTCAACCAATGCTCTATATCTGTTTCAAAAGAGTTCGCAATAATAATATTATAATGTCGGAATTTTATAGAAGAAGTGGAAAAGTAAAAACTGACAAAATAATAGAACTAAAAAATTTAAAACAATTTATAAGACATATATTATAAAGTTGCATAGATATAAAAACAGCAATTTGTTGCGTGTTCCTTTAATTAAAAAATTTGTTGTTACCAGAAAAATTATTAACAGTAATACCTTTAATATCACACTAATGCCATTTTTCTAAGGGAAGAATCAGAACCTCAGCCGCTGTGTGTAATTTGCAATGAAGTGCTTGCTAACAGCAGCTTAAAACCGTCACTTCTTTGTCGACACCTCGAAACCAAACATCCGACATACACGGATAAGCCTGTCAAGTATTTTAGAAGACAATTGGCTGATTATAGAAAAAGTAGTGCATCTTCTTTTCTGTTAGCTTCAAGGAATGATAGTAAAATGACGCTTGAGGCATCATTTCGAGTAAGTTATTGAATTGCAAAATCTGGATAGGCACATACAATTGTAGAAAATTAGTTGGACCATGTGCAAAAGATATTGCAAAGTATATGCTTGGAGAAAAGGCAACAAAATAATTTGACCTAGTTTCGTTATCAAATAATAGATACTGTATTATTTGTGTAGAATTTATGATAAGGCAATTAATGTGAAGAATGAGCTTTTAAAAAGAATTAAATTGCATTATTTTGCGATCCAGCTTGACGAATCGACCGATGTATCAAACGCTGCAATATTGCTTGTATATATTGGATACATTTTTGCATTTTTGCACATTATTTCATGCACTTTGTAAAGACTGTGGAAGCTATCACGTTTCCAAAGTCTATTACTTCACACGGAAGTTAGATGGCTTTCCCATGGCAAAGTTTTGACACGCCTGTTTGGGTTAAAATCTGAAGTTCAAGTATTTTTTATTGTATATTAATCCAGCGACCAGCCCTTACCTTTGTGAGCTCACCCTTACCTTTTAAGCCGTTCTTTCTCTATGTGGTCTATTTCTTGGTTCCATATATTCTACAAAATCTACTGGTGAGTATTTTCTACAGTCCCATATACGCACATCCTAATCATTGCTTTGAAACCAAATCTTCTCAAGTAAACATTAAATAGACCATGCTTGGTCGTCACTTTTCATTCCGACTCCAGGAAACCGCGTACCGCTCTTCCAGTCATTGAATAAATGGAGCATCATTTATTCATTCCTCACGTATTCTTTCTTTCATTTCCTTTTATGTATGCTTTTTTCCTTAGATACATTCCTAAATCACCAGTCAACATTTCGCAACATCTCTATTTTCACAATTTTAACCTCATTCCATGCTACTACTATACATCTTCTAACTATCTCAATTTCTTCTACTCTTCTGACGTCACACTCATTCCACTACTAATCGCTAAACGATTATTATATTCCTCTCCGTTTTTAGCTACTCATTCCCTACGCAGGGACATAACCTGTATTTCTACTCGTACCAGCGTAGTATTGCCCTTTTCCCCTAATTGCTTATCACCCTCTCTCCTAATCGCACTACATATGCCACGAAGGCACCCTTTTATTCCATCCGTGAATACTTCTCCAACACTCACCTTCATTTCCGGTGCTCCTTCAAAACAACATTCCCATACATTTTGTGTATGTGTTTGGTAACAAGAGATGGCGACAGGATGTCCGACACTATTTGAATAGTATTGATCACCGCCCGATAAACTCCCGTCGCGTTGCTTACAACAGAAAAAGTGGTATTCATTCCTTTAGCTAACCTACTGTCGTTCTCTCTTGCACCCCAGATTTCCACGCCATACAACAACTCAGACATCACCTCTCTGTCCACAATAACTTTTTTGGTCTCTAATTCGGTGTTCTTTCCGTGCTCATACAAGCCATTCTTTCAAGCATACCTGTTACTTTGCCTCTAACATACATCATATGCTCGATGAATAGTAACGTCGGTTCCAGAATCACTCCAAGATACTTTATCGCACTCACCATTCGTACATTCTGTGATTCTGTCCTTAACTCTAGATTATTGCACTGTTTTCTACGGACATTAATACTGAACTATCGTAAATTTTAGGACTTCAACACAAAACACCACTTTTGACAAAAAATATTTATTATAAGAAAAAGTCTTATTGTATAAAAAATGATAAATAGAGTAGTATATGGGGTCATACGCCTTCTCCGACTTGGGTAGCAGAAACAAATTTTTCATGTCTTGTTTTCAGGTTCAGATTTTTCATCGTTACCAGAAATATTTAGGATATTATCTATATTTTGGCAAAAATTGCAACGCAAAATGTTATTTTCAATCTCTTTCTTATGCATGGTTCAGCCAGATTTTAATTTAATGGTTTTTCATCCGACTCACTCAATTCTGATTCTATGTTATCTGCCTCCCAATCACAGTGTCTTCAAAAGATTCGAGATTACTCTCTTTGCTATTCAATATTTATCGTATTTCTTCATCTATTTCCTTTTGCATCCAATGGTTTCTCTTACAGACATTTTTCTGTGAAATGTCAAGATTTATTTAAAAGCATGCCTTCCAAACTTTATCCCATCTTTTCTCTATTTTCTTTAACGATACAATGAGAACGAATTGTGTAAAATCTACATAGGAATCCATATCGTTTTTGGTCTTCTATAATGTTAATTGCGAAATAAATCCAATATCATCCTTGTTCTCTCTCAACATTGTCTATAACACTTGTCAAGGTCATCTCGTGTCTCCGTCAATATCAAATTCACTCTCAATAAAATGCTCCATCTTAGAAAAAACTCGGATATCGATATATATTTCAAAATCATCCATGGGGTCAATCTTCAACATCATTGGTTACCATAGCAACGTCGTTTTTACTCTCCCTTAATATCTGCAGTAACTGTCTTTAATATTGTCCCTAATACCACTTTAGATCACGTTACACCTTCTTCAATATCATCCCAAACATCTACAGTATTTTATCTAGCACCTCTCAAAATCGTGTTCAAAATTAACTAATATCATTCTGCGAGTAAAGTATCTGTCAACATTCCTCTTGTTATAATTCAATGTCATACTTGATTACTTTCAACGTCACCGCAAAACCTCTTTGTCGATGTATCTATATTAGTGTTGAATTACTTGGTTTTTTTGCTGAACAGTGTTTGCAAAACAATACGAATTAAATAAAGTTTCAAAATTTACGACACTGAAACTTTACATACTTAAGTATTAACGATTATTCATTGGTACTGCCAGACGTTATAAACTTTGTAATTAGATTATATTCTTAATCAAGGTAATTTAGGTGTAATTTTTTTGTTAAAGTTGCAAATTTGTTATTTTAGTCTTATTTAGTTGTAGTTTTATTTTAGTAAATATACAACTATTCTTATAAAGAAAACCCCTCTCATATCAGATTTGCTGTCGTGCTCAGAAATAATTACCTTATGCTAATCGTTTGGGATTGCATTAGCATATAAACTGAGACTCTGTACGTAGTAGAACGACCTTCCACCGTTTCGCAGTGCGTTAAATCTTTTAAATACAATTAAAATAATACTTTCGTTTTTCATTTTTTTTACATTTATAATATAATATAATTTCTCATTTGTCAATGATTTGCAATGTTGTTTCAAAATTGGATTAAAGATAATATCCGGCTACTAGACTTGAGAATTAATTATTATGTGAATACGTTCCAATTATTACTAATTATGAGTTTGTCACTAATCATTAAAACAAGAAGCAAGGTTATTACTTAATTCGAATTATCCCATTAAAATTATTAACATTAGTGTGTCAACTAAAGTGTCAACGAATGATTTGTGTAAAAATTTTTTAGTGTCGTTATGGTGGTCTACTCTATAATCAAGTTGCCATAAAATCTATATTTGCATATTGTCTCATTAGCGACCATAAAACCGTCGTGACCTTTGTTTAGAAGATGTAATAAACATAAACCGTCATAACTCGGTTTTCTAAACTTCTAGTTTTTTATTAGGCAATGAATTATGATAATAATCTCTGACATATTCATTTTATCGTTAAATTGATCGCGGAATAAAAAAGATTCAATTACTTACATATTATTTTTTTAATTTTTAATTACCTGCAATTAATTAAATTTGCAACATTTAGTTTATTATTATTAATTATAACATTTTTTGTTGTTAACTTGCAACTCTTACACGAACAGATGTATTTTTAATTAGTTTTTATATTAAAAAAGAACGTATCGATTCAAAAAATCATGCACCTGCTCTTATAATCTTATGACACGCGCTACATATTTTACATCCTCTTTTTTTAATTTTAATAAATAAATTTCCAATGAAGCGCGTATTTTTTAAGACGTATAAAACGATACGCATCGGTGATGACGCGTCATTGATAAATCGAAAATTGTTATCTGTTCACCGTCGAACGAACGAACCACGGGAGTCAAAAGAGCAGGTGCGAACCAGTTCTAAACAATTTAAAAGTCACTCTTCTCTCTCCTTGATGACCGCGAATTACCCAATTACCGCAATTACTCGTATAATAGAGACACGTCATTTACATGCAAACACGTTCCGAGTTATAAACGTCTTCACACTAACAAGTTTTATCATAAGAATTAATTTTATTATCGAATTTGGGTTTTAACTAAACTTAAGGGAGTAGTTGTATGAAACATGTGAACTGTGAAATATGTTTCTATGTATTTTTTTTTTGGATCCCTTTTGTTGTAAGAGTATATTGTATGAGAGTATACATTCATCACCCCACAAAAAATAAACCAACCAAACAACAATAATGTATTGTCGATGACGTTTTGCTGGTAGCAATGGTAGTATTAACTCACCGAGGCGTATGTTTTGACAAACGCTCTCCCCACGTATTTCTCATACCCGTATTAGTCCATCACGATATGAGGACGGTTTCAATTGTGTTCGATCGACGACCGGAAAATCACGCGGCGACCCTCAATTTTCAATATTTTAACTTTAAAGTTTACCATAAATTCATTAAAAAATCATTTCATTGGTAAATAGTTAAGAATTTTTATTGGATGAATCCCAAATTGATTCAAACTGACTCCCAACAGCTCCAAATTGATCTCAAATCAAACGACGATGATTACATTTTAGTGAAGATAATTTAATAATATTGTCATTATTACTTGATTACTTTATAAATGTTCAAATAAACTTTATAAATGTTTATCAATGTTCAAAACTTGTATTTGTTACAAACTCCTGTCCAGCATCGAATGATGATTACTTTAAGCCATTAAAAAATTGCTTGGAGTGAGTAATGCTTGTTAACTACAACAATATACAAGGATTCAAATGTTGAAATGGCCGAAATGTGCCACGTCGTTTCTTTGTCGAAACATTTCCCAAACGGCAACTGCCTTCATATGTAATGTTTCAAACAGTTTTTCAACATCAAAGTTTCCTTTGAAAAAAAGTTTTATGACAGCGGACGGCAAAGATCGAGATATACGCCAGAGATAAAAGAACAAATTATAAATGCAGTGGATGAAAATCCCGAAAGAAGAATTTCTTTGTAGAATTTGTTTGCAGAACTCCCCGTGAGCAGATCATATACCCTTACCATACCTAACGTGAGCAAGTCCTTAATTTCTTTGCTGGCAAGATCAGTAATTTCTCCTATGCCATTCGGATTATTTCCAGATCAGCTGGTATTGAGACAGCATTAAATTCCTATTATGCATATGTTCATTCCTTGCTAAGATATGGGGCTGTCTTTTGGGGCCGTGGTGTTGGTATAGATAAAATCTTCATATTACAGAAGAGGCGTGTGAGAGCAATCTTTGGTCTAAAAAATATTGATAGCTGTAGAAGTTACTTTAAAGACTATAAAATATCTACCTTGTATGTACAGGCTTATCAGTAGAATTTATATTCTGGAATGTGCCTTATTGGTTAGGAAGAATTTTTCAAAAAATATGTAATATCACATCCTCGAAACAAGACTAGAGAAACTAAGATTCAGAAGACGGCTCTGTACCAGAGTATCAAGATCTACAATCACATTTCGGAGGGTACAAAGATCTTGCCAGTTCCAGGATTCCGGAGAAGACTGAGAGCTATTGTCACGGAAAAATGTTTTTCCAATTTAATGTTTGAATTCAATTACAAATACTTTTTTACAATTACTTTTTTGGTAAAATGGTGGGAATAAAGTATTATTATTATTATAATTTTCTGGATTACCAGGCAAGATCGACATTCTGTCAACGGCTTTTAAGGAAACCTGCTGAACATCCAGACTTCTTAACTAACATTCTGTTCACTGATAATGCTGGTTTTACCAGAAATGGAATATTGAATTTTCATATCAATCATGTATGGTCTGATGAGAATCCTAAACCCGACATCAACAGCGTTTTAGTCTAAACGTTTGGTTAGGTATCATAGGGGATAGGTTAAGATAATTGTGACCACAACCATTAAACGGTCTTCCTGGCCTTTTGGAAGACTTATCATTAAATCTGAGACTAAATCTCTGGTTTATGCAGGATTGAGCTCCGCTGCATCCTAATCCTGTAGACTTTTGTTTATAGGGTTGTTTAAAAAGTATTGATTACGCGACACCTTTGAACAATCTATAAGATTTGCGCCAACAAATAGAACATGGTTGTCAGATGATTAGTGAAAACTGTTGTTTGAAGGAGTGCGGCTTTCCTTTTAACACAGAACTAGAAACTGTGTTGATGTTACAGGGTTATACTTTGAATATCTTCAATAAGGGTACGTTGCAATAAAACCAATAAAATGTTTGAATTGCTAGCTTGTAAGTATTTATGTACTTCCACCACTTTCTGTTTAGATATTTTCGTTNCAGCATCGAACGATGATTACTTTAAATCATTAAAAAATTGCTTGGAGTGAGTAATGCTTGTAACTACAACAATATACAAGGATTCAAATGTTGAAATGTGCCACGTCGTTTCTTTGCCGAATCATTTTCCAAACGGCAACTGCCTTCATATGTAATGTTTCAAATAATTTTTCAAAGTCAAAAGAAAACTGGGTCCTTTGAAAGAAAGTTTTATGACACCTGACGGCAAAGATCCAGATGTACGCCAGAGATAAAAGAACAAATTATAAATGCAGTGGATGAAATTTGTTTGCAGAACTCCCCGTGAGCAGATCATTTACCCTTACCATACCTAACGTGAGCAAGTCCTTAATTGATTTCTTTGCTGGCAAGATCAGTAATTTCTCCTATGCCATTCGGATTATTTCCAGATTAGTTGGCATAGAGGCCAGCTTTAAATGCCTATTATGCATATGTTTATTCCTTGCTAAGATATGGAGTTGTCTTTTGGGGCCGTCGTGTTGGTATAGATAGAATCTTCATACCAAGTTACTTTAAAGACTATAAAATACCTACCTTGTATGGAATTTATATTCTGGAATGGGCCTTATTGTTTAGGAAGAATGACTTTGAATTTTTCAAAAAATATGAAATATCACATTCTCGAAACAATCGCGGGAAGGTGAACTGCTATCTGGTGCCACCAAATACGCACCTTACTAAGATTCAGAAGACGGCTCTGTACCAGAGTATCAAGATCTATAATCACATTTCGGAGGGTACAAAGATCCTGCCAGTTTCAGGATGCCGGAGAAGACTGGGAGCTATTGTCACGAAAAATTCGATGTATACGATTGACTGCTATATTTACCTATTTATGATAATGATAAATATATATACAATGATAAAACAATGATATCCACATCCAAAGAGTGTTTCTTAATAGCTTTTCTGAAAAAAACTAGTATTTCTGCCTTTTCCGCATTGAGCCCAACTCCTCAATGTCTCTAGTATTGCTATATTTAACTACTATACCATGATAAAACATTGCATATTTGCCATTATTTTCGCTATATCTTTGATATCCACATCAAGAGTGGTTTCTTAATAGCTTTTCTGAAAAAGTAGTATTTCTGCCTTTTCCGCATGACAAACTCCTCAATGTCTCCAGTACTGCTATATTCACCTATTTATGATAATAATAAATATATATACAATGATAAAACAATGATATCCACATCCAGAGTGTGTTTCTTAATAGCTTTTCTGAAAATCACTAGTATTTCTGCCTTTTCCGCATTGAGAACTTCGCAATGTCTCCAGTACTTATTTGCTCCATCTGATACCTACAGCTACGAAATTTCCATTTAGCTTCTTCTTCTACGTTGGATTTTGCCATCGTCTCCTGGAGCTTCTGTATTTCATCTCCCATTGTAACTGGAATGCTACAAAAAGGATTAAATTGGCATCCGTTTTGACTTCGATCATCGTTGTCAGTAGAGGAAGTCTTTTTCTTCTAATAGGATCAGAACCTGTTTTTTTAACTTTTAGGGTTCTTGCACTTCTAACATCTCGTTTCTTGGCTGGTTTTTCTAGTATGGTACATTTGACTAATCTACCCGGAATTGACATGGTCTCATCACATCCTGAACTCACTTTTATTGGATGAATCCTAAATTGATTCAAACTGACTCCCAACAGCTCCAAATTGATCTCAAATCAAACGAGGATGATTATATTTTAGTGAATATAATTTAATAATATTGTCATTATTACTTGATTACTTTATAAAGTGTGAATCGCATAATCACGAGTAAACCTTATTTATGACGTTACAAAGAAAGATGCAATGTTCAAAATTTGTATTTGCTACAATTGGACCGCGTTATACATCACTTGGCTAAGCGACATTTTATCGTTTTTAGAGATTTTTATGCTGTCTGGTAGGTAAAGGTGTACCTTATCTTAGAAAAAATACAGAATACCGAAAGACCTAAAATACTATTTGTTTTAAAGGATAAAGCTAAGCGCCAATTACGTTATACGATTTCAAGTCCGATTTGCATCATACGTCTAAGAACCGACTTGGATACGACACTTAGATACACCAAGAAATTCTACAATAGAAAAAATAGATGAGAAGTTTATGTCTTTTATTTTATATAGAATTTAAGTCTAACTAGTTTCGGGCCTTGGCCATCTTCTGAGAGTCTACAAATAGATTAACACTCTCATCTTTTCATATGGAAACATATGTTGATATGGAAACATTTACTACTGCTCTTGAGGCTATTATAATTAACCGTTCATTTGTATTGGTTGGAGATTTCAATCTTCCTGATTTAATCTTACCCACTAGTCAATATTCAATTAAAACCAGGGCTTTTATTGATTTTTAAGTGTTCTTAATGCCAAACAGTACAATAACGTTAAGAATGAAGATGGCAGAATGTTGTATTTGTTGATCTCTAATGCTGACATGAATTATAATAAGATCTGTTAATCCAGTTGTACCAGAAGATTCCCATCATTCTAGTCTTGAAGTGTAAGTTTACTACTCTACACCTACTAATCAACAGCGGTTCCCATCTGTTGATAATTTACCGTATGACTTCCATCGAGCAAATTACCCCGCATTATATGATCACTTCTTTAAGTATGATTGGTTTTTTTGGCTTTCCCATACCGATGTCAATGAGGCTTTGGAAACATTCTGTTCACTGATAAAGCTGGTTTTACCAGAAATGGAATTCAATTTCCATAACAATCATGTGTGATCTGATAAGAATCCTCGAGCCGTCGTTGAAACTCGACATCAACAGCGTTTTAGTCTAAACATCATAGGGGATACAATAGGTTGAGACAATTGCGACTTGTGGTCCATTAAACGGTCTTCCTGGACTTTTTTAAGATTTATCATTAAATCTGACACTAAAACTCTGGTTTATGCAGCATGGAGCTTTTTTTATGAGGTTGTCAGATGATTCGTGAGAGTTGTTGTTTGAAAGTGTAAGTTCTTCCTTTTAACGCAGAACTAACTGCGTTGATGTTGCAGGGTGATCCTTTGAACATCTTCAATAATAATAAGGGTACGTTGCAATAAAACCATTATAATAACCAATAAAATGTTTAAATTGCTACCTTGTAAGTTTTTATGTACTTCCACCACTTTCTGTTTAGATATTTTAATTTTTTTGTTCACTTTTTTCTTCTACCATATCACACAGCGTATTCTTCTATATCATTATCAACATGTGTTTCTGACGAATTCCACGTCGTTATAATACTGGTAATACTGCTACAATCAGCGACAATGATAAAAGATAGCATATTTGCTGTTATTTTCCAGAGTGGTTTCGTAATAGCTTTTCTGAAAAAAAACTAGTATTTCTGCCTTTTCCGCATTGAGTCCAATTCCTTAATGTCTCCAGTACTGCTATATTTAGCGATTTATGATAATGATAAATATGTATACAATGATAAAACAATGATATCCACATCCAGAGAGTGTTTCTTAATAGCTTTTCTGAAAAAAACTAGTATTTCTGCCTTTTCCGCATTGAGAACTCCTCAATATCTCCAGTACTTATTCGGTTTTTCTGATACGACATTTCCATTTAGCTTCTTCTTCTACCTTGGATTTTGTCATCGTCTCCTGCCACTTCTGTAATTAATCTCCCATTATAACTAGAATCCTACAAAAAGGAATCAATTGGCATCCAGTTTGACTTCGATCATCATTGTCAATAGAGAAAGTCTTTTTTTCTTCTTCTTCTAATAGGATCAGGTCCTGTTTTTTGAACTTTTAGGGTTCTTGCACCTCTAACATCTTGTTTTTTGGCTGGTTTTTCTAGCATGGTACATTTGACCAATCTTTCTGGAATTGACATGGTCCCACCATATCTTGCACCCAACCCAACTCGTCAATGTCTCCAGTACTTATTCGCCCTTTCTGATACCCACAGCTACGAAATTTCCATTTAGCTTCTTCTTCTACCTTGGATTTTGTCATCGTTTCCTGGAGATTATGTAATTCATCTCCCATTGTAACTTTAATCCTACAAAAAGGAATCAATTGGCATCCATTTTGACCTCGATCATCATTGTCAGCAGAGGAAGTCTTTTTCTTCTTCTTCCACAAATAGGATCAGGTCCTGTTTCTTTAACTTTTAGGGTTCTTGCATCTCTAACATCTAGTTTCTTGGCTGGTTTTTCTAGCATGGTGCGTTTGATCAATCTTTCCGGAATTGAGATGGTCTCACCACATTCTGAACTCTCCATTTGTTTTTTCTGTACCGTTCCTTACATAACCACGCAGACTGACCCCTTGTATTATTCTGAACCATTTGTTTTATTTCTTATCTCTTTGTATTTATAATATTCCTCGTGACTTCCATTATTCCTGTACATTATGTAGACATTTTTTTCTAATCCCAGTATCTCTTCGACTGCTCCTTGGAGTTTTTGTTTCAGAATTCTTTTCATTATTTTGTTAAGTTGTTTGTCTAAGCTAAGTTGTAGACTTACCTTAGAGTTTCCTTCCAGTTGGAAGGAAACCGATACTATTTTAAACAGACAGAAAAGCTTAACATTCAAAGGTTGAGTGATCATACAATATTATAATCTTGACTATCTAAATAACTTCTGATGATATATGAAGATCACAAAATCATTGATATCATGTAAAATAAATAAAGATTATGAATGTTGCTTAGATTGTAATTTAGCAGATAAAGCCAAGTTTAGACTTTCCGTTTTTTTCAACAAAGTAGACTTTTTTCTTCTACCATATCATGCATCAGTCTGTTTGTCCTCATATCTTTTCCGTATTCTCCTTTTCTGTTACCTACAGCTACGAAATTTCCGTTTAGTTTCTTCTTCTACTTTGGATTTTGTCATCGTTGCCAGGAAAAAAGAATCCATTGGCAACCGAGTTGTCTTTGATCATCTTTAGCAGTACAAAAAGTCTTCTTCTTCATCTTCTAATAGGACGAGATCCTGTATTTTCAACTTTTAGGATTTTTGCACCTCTAACATTTCGTTTCTTGACTGTTTTTTGTAGCATGGTACATTTGACCAATCTGTCCAGATATATCTTGTTGACATGGTCTCTTCATTCCTGTCGCATGGATTGCACCCATCTTCTGAAGCATTTGTTTTATTTCTCATCTCTTTCTATCTTTTATATTCCTCTTGGCTTCTATTATTCCTGTGCATTATGCAGTCTCTGTAGCAGGATTCTTTTCATTATTTTGCATTAATCTGGTGAGTAAGCTAAATAAACCTTTTTTAAATTGTTAAGTCAGATTTTTACATATGGGATGACATTGATCCTGGAAATCAATGTCACCCCACGGTTAACCTTCATGTTACAACATAGGAAATAAAGTCCCATTGCATTACAAGTCTCTTACAGAGCAATAATGTGAGCAAAATTTGAAGTGTTATGGAAAATGGTGTATTTTTTTAAATAAATGAGTATACTGAACATATTTTTGTTACCTAACGTAGGAAAACACTTTTATTTGGTTCTATTTTGGTTGGGAAAGTAAAAATGAGTTTTATAGCTTTGGGCAGAGATTGATAGAGGAACTAGATGAGATATTTTAACTTTTATGTTTGCACAATTAGATCTGAATTCGTATTTCATATATTTATATATCAAAACTTTTTACATATCCTTTTGATTTTATTTTATTTTACCGTTTCGTTTCATTCAAGTCGTAAATGCGTAGTAATATTATAATCTGACGCGGTTACAAGCTTCGGCGAGCACGACACTCTCTTCGGTTGCGTACCCTAATTTGCATATTATACGTCGAGAAAGAGGACGCGCGGAGGTCTTCTTATCCTCTTTTTTTCCGACCTTGAACATCAAAGGATTATTTATGTTGCACCGCGACTTCTTATTACACCAAGTCACTTACAATGTTAAAAAAAATAAATTTTTTTTGCTAAAATTGATGTAGTTAAGTTTCGATGAATTTTGCATATAAATCGATCATGTGGTAATTTTTTAACACTTTTAAGATCATTTAAAGGCCAATTTTGATAATGGTGATTATAAGTCGTTATTTATCAATATTGGTTGAATAATGCATTTTTATAGCTTTATTAAAATATTGAAAATTCTTTCTAAAATAAGACGGAAAAAGGGGGTGTATATAAAAAGCTTCTCATTCACCCCAAGTTAATGAGCAAAAAACTTGCAAGGGACGATGAAATACGCCGTAAATCTTTCGTCTATTTATCACAGCTTAAGAAAGATGGGGAGATGTGTATGTAGTTGGACGCGTTGCGCAGCATAGCGCGTGTCTTTCGTCAATAAACGAGTTGTTTGAGCGCCTTCGCGAGCAGATAATTAGCGGCGTTAACAGATGGACCAACTACGCCCAACCACACCCACTCAACAACGTCCCCTCACCATCACTTTTTCTTCTTATTTACTCCTCTTTTACACTTTACCCTTTTTTTTCTAAAAAATCAACAAAAATACATTTTAAAACGTGCCTAATTAACTCCTTCTTCTTAATAAACTTCTTAATCTCAATACTGCGTGTGGTACCAAAAAATAAGACAAAAAAAGTCTTTTTCTTTGCTTTATTTCCTTTCGAAGTAGCATAACAACGAAGAGATTGAATGTTTTAGTATGGGTAAAAAGAAATTTTTGAAAAAAAAAAGTAAAGCGAAAAAGCGTTCAGGGCGCTTAAAATTTTTAATTGCCTTAATTTGTTCTCACGCAAAAAAGGGATTCGAAATCGGCTCAGTTGAAGAGTAAAAGAGGTAGAGAGAAGAGACTTTTGTCTCAAGATCGAGATGAAGAGGAAGAAGAGGAAGAGAGAAGGTGGAGGACAAAAGCGAAGTTGCTGCGGTTATCGCAATAAATAAGCGAGTCGACAAAAACCAGTCGCCGCCGCTACGACAATTCAACCAATCAAATCCCGATCCGGTTTTTCCATAGTCCCCATGTTTGAGAGTCCGAGACGACGATTCTTCTTCGATGGGAAAAACGAAAAGAAACGAAAACGAAGAAAGAAAGAAAGAAGAAAGATGTGAAGAGGACGAGGAAGAAACAAGAAGGTTCCCCGTGTGGAAAAGAAGCGGATCGATTCTCGGTTTCCTTATTGGCGAGGAGACCTTCGAGCCACCGCAAACCGGCGGCAATTAATTGTTCACCGGAAAAAATTACGGACAAATGGCATTCGACCGTTCGAGAATTTGCTATTTCCGCTTAAGAAAAAAAAATAGTAGGGTTTTATGAATTATTTATTAATTTGGTTTAACAAGTCAAATAAAAACAAATCGTGAATCTCTATATAACCTTTACAATGTCATGGAGAATCATCCAATTCTGCAGTAAAGATGTCATCATAACAAATAAGTTAATATCTCGAGCGTTCAATATTTTGCCTCAAATTGACCAATAGTACTCAGAATAAAACTATGTAATTTTAGTCCATGAAAGAAGTCATAATAAGAAGAAAATGAAAATTCTGTTAAATAATGTGTTGCAGTTTGATCTTGTACTATAAACACTACTTCCCGCGTTCTGAATAATTAATCGTTCCTTATAATATTATCGTTATATCCTCCTGTGGTGATTGGTAACATAACTAGGCAGAATACTATTACTGAAATCCTTGCATCTACCAACGTACTTTCCTTTTCATTCAGCGTGGTTACAGATCCTGGACGATGCTTTAACTTACTCCAAGTCCACTAGTGTCGCAGCAGATGGTATTGGACTCAGATTCCTCTTACCCAATTAACCCCAACAATAAAATTTCCGTCAACCCATTTTTATTCTATCTACATTGTCAAAAGCTATTGAACGTTTAGCTTATTTACAGATTCAGAAATATCTTGAGGAGTTTAATCTGATTAACAAGTTTCAGTCTGGTTTTCGTGAGGGGCATGGTACTGATTAAGATCACCGATGATATTAAATCTACCTGTGAGAAGCGTTGTGTTACCTTGCAAGTGTTACTTGATTTTAGTAAACGATTATATTTGTGGACCATGCCCTCCTGTTAACTAGGCTTTCTGCTATTGGTTTTACCTCTTCTTGTGTATCTTGGTTCCAGTCCTACCTTTCCTATCGGGCTTTACGTGTCCGCGTGGAATCTCTCTTCTCCTGTTGACATCAAATGTGGAGTTCCCCAGGGCAGTGAGCTGGGTCCTTTGCTCTTCTCAATTTTTATAAATAGTATTAGTTATGTAATGGTATCTCGTATAACTATCATTTGTATGCAGATGACCTTCAACTTTATATTTCGTCAACTGTTAACAACCTCCCAGATGCTTTGTTGCATTTTAACAATAATCTCTCTAGCGTGCTTGCCTGGTCTAGACGTCATGGACTTAACCTCAATCCAGGTAAAACGTAAACCATTGCATTTGGCACTCACCCCTTGCTGGCACAATTTAATTCCTTAACTACCCTTCAACTGAGGCTTGCCGACACTGTTATTCCGTTTTCTAATACGGTCAAAAATCTTGGTGTGGTAATGGATTCGGCGATGTCTTGGCGGCCACAAGTCCAGGGAGTCTGTAAGAGGGTTTACTTCTTTTTCCATACTTTGAAGAAACTTCGCTGCTACCTTCCTCCTGTTGTACGTCGTAGTCTTTGTTATTCTCTCATTTTCCCACACATTCTTCAGCACTTCAGAATAATTGTATATGGTACATTTTTGATTTAGGAAAGTTTCGGCATATTACTCCATATCGTAACAACCTGCAGATGATGACTTGCCAGAGTCGTAGTTCATTTCGTATGCTTACTATGTTGTACAAAATTGTCAATACCCGCACTCCTACTTATTTGTCTGATGCTTTTCACGTTTTAACATTACATGACTTGCCCACTCGATCAATGTTGGTCTCTACACTCATGTTTCCAGTCCATAGTACTGAAACCTACCACAGATCTCTTACAGTACAGGCGATTGTGTTGTGGGACGATTTAGCTGTCGTTGTTCGCAATGCAGCTAGTTTTATAACTTTTAAAAATGCCTTGAGGCGCCATCTGCTATCTCTTCAACTATCTTCTTGTTGGCCTATACGTGCTTGTTTTCTTCTCTAGTCTGCCTTTCATCTATTCCTTTCAAATATGATCATTCGCTCAGTTTTATTAGCACATCATTTAGTATTCCTTTTTTGGTAGCCATAATTTATTTATTTAAAATTCTTAATTTAAAAGTCTTAATGTCTATATTTGTTATGAATGTATATATATATGTAAATATTTGTTTTTGAGGCAATAAACATTGTTATTATTATTTATATTACCAGCAATGAAGAGTAATTACAAAAAAAGACACACACAATTAAAAGACTTACACAGAAAGAAAAAAAGACACATAGAAATTAAAAATAAAAGTGACCTAACGCGATCTTTCAATATCGTCTCGGATGTCGCTCACTACCATCTTTGTAACTCCTCAATATCATCTCAAAATATTGTTCTGAACAACTTTCAATATCATCGCATTTACAACACATGTTAATTCCCTCAAATCCCAAAATATTAGCTTTGATATCCTGCAACATTGTCCCAGACACCCCAGTCATTATGCCACAAATCATTATGCCGGAAAACCATCAACAAAATCCCTCTGTAGATCATATCAAATGTCCGTTGATATCCAATGGGACATCCTGCAATATTGTCCTGAACATTTCTCAACATTGTTTAGGACAACTCTCAATGTTATCTCATTTACTGCCGATGTTGTCTCAAATCTACCTCATTATTGGTTCTGTCAACGTACAACATCGTCCCGGAGATTACGCCATATCATCTTTAACACACCTCAACACAGTCCTAGTTATCCTTCAACATCATACCGGCCAGTCGTTATTATTATTCCTATTTGCATTGCTCCAAAAATTTGTCAATATTATCTCCGGCAATATTCAATATGGCCCGCATATTCTACTACATATATCATTTTTAGCACAACGCAACATCGTCCTGCAAGCTTACTAACAGTTAATATCGATTTGGGCACAACATTCCTGCATCGATATCTTCTAATATGGAAATTTTGAAATTGTTGACAATGATCATTGCAACAGGATGACTCTATAAACCAAACCACTATAAATCCCATCAACACATTCTCGAAGCTAATATGATACAAAATGGATTCACCCATATTCCAAAAATTCAGAAACTCCTTCAAGATTCTTTCAGTAGTAATTGAATTGAATATGTTTATTAACCCAAATAATGTTATAGTGCCGTTATTTAAGCTGTAATATAGTACATAATTTGTTGTTCTTTGCATTATTAATTACAACACCTCGGCTACAAGCAACCTTGGCCAAAATTAGGACGAGATTAATTAATGCCACACTAAATTGGATTTCGTTGAAGAATCTGTGATTTTATCTGATTATGCCAAGGTTGCTTATCATCTATCTTTAACATCGTATCAATCCAAAACACGACTTAGTGCCTCAACCTCAAGCAAGTTTCGCTAAATCACTGTAAGATGTATTCATCAGCTTGTGCATTAACTGCTACACCTTGCTACACCGCAAATGATCTCGGTTAAATTATTCAGAAAAAAAGTTTGATTTGATCTGCTTAAGCTGAGGTTGCTTCCTGCCGTGGCTTTACAATTGAGTGTTGAGAAAATACTTAGGTGATAATAGCAGCATAACAGAGCAATACTCCAGTTTGCTTCTAACTAATGATTGAAATGGTAACTTAATTGTAGTAATATCAGAGTGCTTCGGCAAAGACAAAGTTGACGTGATAAATTTTCTGAGATGCTTCCAAATTAATGGACTGAAACATTCTTTACATCATTTAAAACTGTTACTCACTATCATTATTGATTTTCATAAAATATAGAGCAAAATTGGCTGAAATTTTCTAGTTTTTAACATTGCTAGGAAAAGTTATTTGGTTAAAGCTCAAAATGTTTCAAAATTGATGGTCATGCAACGTGATGCAGCAAAAATCTCAATAACATTTTACCATTTATAAAAATAATCCTATTTCTCAAAACCAATGAGATGATGAAACCTCTTCTTCTTCATCATTTACTGCAGCAACATTTCTGGAAATTCTGGATGAAAATATAGTTGAAGAATTTTAAGCGATTTTATGCATCCAGTCAATTTCGACAATTTCTTCAAGTCTTCTAATCTTCTTCAAGTCTCAATGTCGTCTAACACAAAAATTACAATTATCTACATATTTATTTAACCCTGCCATAATCGAATAATTAATAATTTTTCTCTTAATAATCTTACTTTAATTTATCTTCGGCAAAAGTTAAAAAATAAATACATAATCATGATTCATCATTTCCATCTTAGTAAATTGATCATCAAACATAACTTAACGCATTATGTTCGTTTTAACTTCAACGTCGAAAGTTTCCCTTCCCCTCTATTCAATGAATTGAATCATCACCACGTAGTAAGGTGAGTCGTTGAAAATGATGTCTTCACTGTCTTGAAAATGATCGATCAGGCGCGGAGACTCGAGTACAATACCTTTTTCAAGTGGATTAAAGTCGGTCGTCGTCGCCTTTGAGAGCCAGTTCCGCGGACTCATAAGTCCTCTTGGGGCAACCGCGCACGAACGGTGATTCTCTTTGAATGGGACCTTGCCCCCATATGTTCCTAAAGCACTTTTCAAAGTCATCGAAACCGCTTCATTTTATTTCCACTTGAGAGAGTCAGTAAAATTACACATAAAATTATAAAAACATTTAAAGTAGAAATCTAAGATCTCTTTCTCACGGAAGTAATGCATTCTAAAAAAAAAAGAATACTTTGTGATTTTATAAGAAAAAAAGGGGTGTTATATAATATATATAATAACGGGGTATGTTTTATTCTTGAATTGGAACAACAGTAAAAAAAGAGGAAATAAAAAGAATGTTAGAGAAGACAGAGAAAGAATTGTCGCCGCGGGTAGCGGAAAAATAAATATTTGAACTCGGACGCGGTGCGTTACACAAAGGTGGCGTTGAAAGGTCTTATAGGATATACATTGTGTCGGGTGGCTATGGGGGGTCCACAGGGATCAAGGACTTCCCGCTGTGCCCCCCTTTTCACGGGATCCACGAGCGAACTAGACCGGTGTGGTAACGGTTACTCAAACTCGCCTATTGTAACGAACAAACCACCACCTTAAAGGTCTTTTTACAATAGATTTACATTTTTTTTCTTGTTGCGGTTTTGAGAACTTATTCGGTTTTAGAATGCGAGTTTAAATTTGTTTTTCTTTCTTTCAGGTTATTTGGTATGAAACGTTGCGGAAGATGTCAAGCGACGATTCTATCGTCAGAATTAGTGATGAGAGCCCGTGAATCGGTGTTTCACGTGCACTGTTTTAGCTGTGTCGTTTGTAACGCGCCCCTTACGAAAGGGGATCATTTTGGCATGCGCGACGGCGCCGTCTTGTGCCGCCTCCATTTCGAGATGTCGCTCGCTTCGGAACCGCACCCCGCCGCCGTCGCCGCCGCCGCCATTTACGGCGGAGGGACGCCGAATTCCGTTTACCCTCAAGGACCATTCGGCAGTCCGGATTTCCACCCTCATCATCACCATCATCACCATCATCATCATCCCCCGCTTCCACCACCGACGCCCGTTGATGCTACCACCGTTGCTAAGGTTCCATTTCCCTCGCCGTATAATGGTGCCACCCCTACGCCTAGACAGAAAGGGAGACCAAGAAAAAGAAAACCTAAGGATCTTGAAGCTATGACAGCTAGTTTAGGTAAGTAAAAAATGAACCAAAAGAAAAACTAAATTAGATCGACATCGAACTATATTTATCACCAAAATAGATTTTTTAAACAATTTTGGTTGGTTATTTGATAGTGACACATATGAATCATAAAGACCTTTGCTGCGATTGAATAAAGTTGTTCTAGATTGTCTTTAGACAATCATATCTTGTGTGCTATAAGTCTTGAAGAATTGAGATTGACCAAAAATATTCTATAATGATTGATCTTTAATTTAAGGCATAGTTGATTGCTTCATCTTCATTAAGAACAAAGTTATTAATATAATATTAAAATTGGTTGAATTTGACATGGTGTTTTAACAAAGTTGGATTGTCGTTAAAAAATCATGTTCCACAAATCTTGAAGAAATGAAATTTACCACATATATTCTATAAAGATTGATCTTTAATTTAAGCCCGAGTTGATTGCTTCATCTTCATTAACAAAGAAGTTATCAATGTTATTAGAATTGGTTTAATTTGACATTGCGCTTTAACACAAGTTATCTTGAGAAAATCATACCTCCTATTCTGCAAGTCCTAAAGATATGAACTTTAGGACAAATCTTGAAGAAATGAAATTCACCATAAATATTCTATAAATATTGATCTTTAATTTAAGCCCAAGTTGATCGCTTTATTTTCATTAACAAAGGAGTTATCATTTTTATTAAAATTGGTTGAATTGGACATTACGTTTTAACAAAGTTGGGTTGGGTTATCTTTAGGAAACTATATCTTGTGCTCTACAAACGTTAAAGAAATGAAATTCACCATAAATATTCTATAATCATTGCTCTATAATTTATGCCATAGTTGATCGTTTCATCTTCATTAAGAATAATGTTATTAAATGTATTAAAATCAGTTGAATTTGATATTGTGATTTAAGAAAGTTAAGTTGGGTTGTTTTTAGAAAATCATATCTGAAATGCTACAAATCTTGAAGAAATGAAATTCACCATAAATATTCTATAAAGATTGATCTTTAATTTAAACCCAAGTTGATCCCTTTATCTTCATTAGCAAAAAAGTTATCACTTTTATTAAAATTAGTTGAATTTGACACTACGTTTATCTTTAGAAAACTATTCCTTCTGCTCTACAAATGTTGAAGAAATAAAATTCATCATAAATATTCTATAATCATTGCTTTTTAATTTATGCTATAGTTGATCGCTTCATCTTCATTAAGAACAATGTTATTAAATGTATTAAAATCAGTTGAATTTGATATTGTGATTTACCAAGGTTGGGTTGGGTTGTTTTTAGAAAATCATAAGTCCTGTTCTGTAAGTCGTAAAGAAATTAAATTCACCATAAATAATCTATAAAAAATGATCTCTAATTTACACCTAACTTGGTCGTTTCATCTTCATTAACACAATAGTTATCAATTTTATTAAAATTTGTTGAATTAAAGTTGGGTTGGGTTGCTTTTAGAAAATTATATCTGAAATGCTACAAATCTTGAAGAAATGAAATTCACCATAAATATTCTATAAAGATTGATCTTTAATTTAAGCCCAAGTTGATCGCTTTATCTTCATTAACAAAAGAGTTATCATTTTTATTAAAATTGGTTGAATTTAACATTACGTTTTAACAAAGTTTGGTCGTCTCTAGAAAACGGTATGGTTTTCTGCTCTACAAATGTTGAAGAAATGAAATTCACCATAAATATTCTATAATCATTGCTCTTTAATTTATGCCATAGTTGATCGTTTCATCTTCATTAAGAACAATGTTATTAAATGTATTAAAATCAGTTGAATTTGATATTGTGATTTAAGAAAGTTAAGTTGGGTTGTTTTTAGAAAATCATATCTGAAATGCTACAAATCTTGAAGAAATGAAATTCACCATAAATATTCTATAAAGATTGATCTTTAATTTAAACCCAAGTTGATCCCTTTATCTTCATTAGCAAAAAAGTTATCACTTTTATTAAAATTAGTTGAATTTGACACTACGTTTATCTTTAGAAAACTATTCCTTCTGCTCTACAAATGTTGAAGAAATAAAATTCATCATAAATATTCTATAATCATTGCTTTTTAATTTATGCTATAGTTGATCGCTTCATCTTCATTAAGAACAATGTTATTAAATGTATTAAAATCAGTTGAATTTGATATTGTGATTTACCAAGGTTGGGTTGGGTTGTTTTTAGAAAATCATATCTGAAATGCTACAAATCTTGAAGAAATGAAATTCACCATAAATATTCTATAAAGATTGATCTTTAATTTAAGCCCAAGTTGATCGCTTTATCTTCGTTAACAAAAGAGTTATCATTTTTATTAAAATTGGTTGAATTTAACATTACGTTTTAACAAAGTTTGGTTGTCTCTAGAAAACGGTATGGTTTTCTGCTCTACAAATGTTGAAGAAATGAAATTCACCATAAATATTCTATAAAGATTGGTGTTTAATTTATGCCATAGTTGATCGTTTCGTCTTCATTAAGAACAATATTATTAAATGTATTAAAATGAGTTGAATTTCACATTGTGTTTTAACAAAGTTGGGTTCGATTGACTTTAGAAAATCATACCTGCTTGTCTGCAAGTCGTAATGAAATATACCATAAATAATCTATAAAAAATGATCTTTAATTTACACCTAACTTGATCGTTTCATCTTCATTAACAAAATAGTTATCAATTTTATTAAAATTTGTAGAATTAAAGTTGGGTATAATTTTCTAAAAGCAACCTACTTTTAGAAAATTATATCTGAAATGCTACAAACCTTGAAGAAATGAAATTCGCCATAAATATTCTATAATCATTGCTCTTTAATTTATTTCATCTTCATTAAGAACAATGTTATTAAATGTATTAAAATCAGTTGAATTTGATATTGTGTTTTAGCAAAGTTGCATTCGATTGTCTTTAGAAACCTCCTGTTCTACAAGTCGCAAAGAAATTAAATTCACCATAAATATTCCATAAAGATTGATTTTTAATTTAAACCTAAGTTAATCGTTTCATCTTCATTAATAAAATAGTTATTAATTTTATAATGGGTTGAATTTGACATTGCGTTTTATTAAAGTTACGTTGGGTTGCTTTTAGAAAATCATATCTCTAATGCTACAAATCTTAAAGAAATTAAATTCACCATAAATATTCTATAAAGGTTGAGCTTTAATTTAATCTGAAGTTGATCGCTTCATCTTCATTAACAAAAAAGTTATCAATTTTATTAAAATCGGTTGAATTTGACATTAGGTACGTTTTAAGAGAGTTCGGTTAGGTTTCTTTAGAAAACCATACCTTCTGCTCTACAATTTTTGAAGAAATGAAATTTACCATAAATATTCTATAAAGATTGATCTTTAATTTAAGCACAACTTGATCGCTTCATCTTCATTAACAAAAAAGTTATCAATTTTATTAAAATCGGTTGAATTTGAAATTAGGTACGTTTTAAGAAAGTTCGGTTGGGTTTCTTTAGAAAACCATACCTTCTGCTCTACAATTTTTGAAGAAATGAAATTTACCATAAATATTCTATAAAGATTGATCTTTAATTTAAACCTAAGTTGATCGTTTCATCTTCATTCCCAAAAATGTTATCAATTTTATTAAAATCGGTTGCATTTGATATTATGTTTTAACAAAGTTGGGTTGGGTTGTCTTTCGAAATTTATACCTTCTGCTCTACAATTTTTGAAGAAATGAAATTCACCATAAATATTCTATAAAGCTTGATCTTTAATTTAAGTCCAAGTTGATTGCTGTATCTTCATTACGAACAAAGTTATCAACTTTACTAAAATGGGATGATATTGACAAAGTTCAGTTTTCAGTTTTAACAAAGTTTGGTTGGGTTATCTTTAGAAAACCATATCTTCCGCTATACAATTTTTGAAGAAATGAAATTCACCATAAATATTCTATAAAGATTGATCTATAATTTAAACCCAAGTTGATCGTTTCATCTTGATTCACAAAAATGTTATCAATTTTATTAAAATCGGTTGAATTTGACATTACGTTTTAACAAAGTTGGGTTGGGTTGTCTTTCGAAAACTATAACTTTTGCTCTACAAATGTTGAAGAAATAAAATTCACCATAAATATTCTATAAAGATTGATCTTTAATTTAAGCCCAAGTTGATTGCTATATTTTCAATTTTAACAAATTCATCTTTTTTGTGTAGTTCATTCGTTTAACTGCACTACCATGCTGAAGAACCGGATTTGTTGCAAGAATTACGTCAGGAAGTAGTTCATCCCATGGGTTATTTTTTTTTTTCATAGAATTGTGCCATAATTGCCTTTATCACTCTATCAATAAAGAACTTTTGATTCAGCTAGATTTTAAAGAGTACTAGAATCTCTTTAGGGATGGTTTCTTCTGTACCGTTTTGTTCAAATCACTAATTAAGATCTTAAACGTAGTCTTGTAGAAAACTTAATTGATGTGATAACCGTAAACCAAAGAGTGCTCTAGGTCTTCTAACGAGAATCTTAAAGCAACTCATGCAACTATATGTCATAAATAAATAGTTTCAGGTAAAATTTTTCAAAAGAAATGTTGTAAAATAAGACCACAGCCATTCATCTCTATCAAGTCTTCATCAAGATATCCGTTAAGCTGGAAAATCTGGGCAACTAGCTCTATGTATTTTGATAGATAGAACATTCAAGTCCAACGAAATGTTGTGCCTTTCTGGATATACAGGGTGGGTTTAACAAACTTAATATCACGATTCCTTGGTACCAGAAAAAAACCTGCATTTAACAAAGGAATAGAATTAACTATTTGGATTTATTAACTATATGCAGGTTATTTCCAGCATGCTTCATGGTGAAGCACTTTTTCCTTTGTTTTGGTGATTTTTGATTAACAACTTAGCTGCGCTTATTCTTGCGGTTGAGTAATTTAATTTGTGACGGAATATTTTTTTTTTATTTTAGATGAGAAAGTAAATGACTAAATCAAGATGTTTGCCTCTGCCTTTGGTCGTCATTCTTTGCTTCTCCAAACAGGTTCTTCTAAACGTTCTAGAACACAAAACTTAAGAAAATGGTCGTTACATACAACAAGTTGTGGAGTTCATCTCAGTACACTCTAGATAGCCTTTTTCAGCAAGATGCAGACACTCAATGTGTTCAATCTTATCTTACTTACAATAAATTTCTCGTGCAGAAAACTGCCATCAATCAAACTCTTCATTTTCACTTCTAATCCAAGATTGTCATTGATCAGATTTAATCCAATATAGAAGTCTAAGGTTTAAAAGTTTATATTTATATATTTTCAAAATATTAAAATAGTGGATGAATTGATAAAAACGAGTTGAAGTGAATTTTAATTTTAGAATAACCGTATAACCAGCAAATAAATCGTTTGTATTTTTTTATGAATTTGCTAAGGGTAAATATGACTGGAATACGCGAAATGATGGGCGTTGAATTAACAGTTTTTAGGGTTGAGCCACATCTGTGTGTCGATTTATGAAATGGGTGGCAAATATTTAAAAACCTTCCTCTCGTCCATTCAACGAACAATAATAATTAAAATTGTTCAAATATTTGAGGGTACACGATTGATCTTGTTTATTTTTCACAATGCGAATTCGGCGAATTTACGCTTGCGTTTTAATTTTTGGCCAACCCCGATATATTATATTCGAATCGAGTTTATTTTATATTAATCCTTGTTTTTATAAGTTGATGGTGAAGGTGGGAGATAAATACGCATTCCCAGATTCTATTGGATTTAAGTTTTAAGTATTTTTTTTTGAAATTTCTTTGTTTTTCTTTTTACGGTTGCGGGGACGGTTTGGAAAAAAATAGAAATAAAAAGGACAGAGTCAGTGGAAGACAATCGAAAAGGGTCCCATTGAAAGCGAACGGGCTTACACGCGGTATTGTCAGCGGGTCGCGTCGGCCGTGGATTTATTGTGTCCGCGCTATCTCGCGGTCGCATCGTCAAGTAGCAACGCTGCGTCGCCCACTCGATGCTGCTGCCGCCGCCGCTGTATTTGTTTTTCTGAAATCGCCACACGGCGGCGGCGCGCGGATGTGGTCCTCCGGTTTTCTATAAACCATTTCTCATCCCGTCCCACCACCACCATAAAATATCGTTCGTCGCCGAACAAAATGGCCTCCCCCTTTTTTTTTCTATATACATACCTACGTATAAGAGAAGACGAGACGATTTTTATTTCAATCTTTTTCCCTTAAATTTTATTGAGTTCTTCTAAAAAAATAGTGTAAAACCGAAAGTAACTATAAATCACCACACTTTTAAGATAGTCATGTGAATTCGTGACGTCATAAAACTTTATTGGGGGAATATACTAAAATTTCGAATAGGTGTTAAATGAAGGGCGAGAACTTTTTATTAACCCTTTGTTTACTTTGTCGGAAACTAGCTTTATTGGTGCTAAAGTAGAAAATCCTTGTTGTTAAAAAATTTTTGATACAACCTATATATATATATATATATATAAATTAGAAATAAAGTTAATTCAAAATAAACAAGGGAGTGAGTAAGTAATCCGGTATTAGTAAAGCTTAGGATTACTGACGACTAAGCGGATTGAGTGGCAGCAGTAGGTTTAGGGTTGGTCTCTAGAGGGCGAATTCTACGTGCACAATTAATTTACCGTCAATCGGATCGAAGAGATAGATGGCGCTAGAATGGGAGCTTTTTAATTAGCTTGCTTACGACAAATACAAAAAAAATCTTTTTTATTAAATAAGTTTAAAACATTGTA
The DNA here is from genome assembly GCF_000648695.1 of Onthophagus taurus. NCBI lineage: Eukaryota > Metazoa > Arthropoda > Insecta > Coleoptera > Scarabaeidae > Onthophagus > Onthophagus taurus. The sequence goes on along the minus strand of NW_019280592.1, from coordinate 22,837 downwards.
CAGGTTGTCTCACGTAACTGGTTCGTTAGAACTCTTTTAGGTTCCATTATTCGTACAGTTTTGAAATTTTAGTTGCATGGGTTGTTCATTCTACCGGAAGTAGACCATAACTTCGTTATTTTAAATGGAATGCTATAATTTTTATTACCTACACCTTTTCATTGTACGTAAAAAAACATGTTGACTTTCATAAAAGTACCTAGCGTCGTTCGGTTTCGAGTTACACATTTTGATTTTAAGTTTTTTTTGGCAAATTTCACCATGCTCTTTAAAAATAACAAACAGAAGATCAAATAAATGAAAGATTTGGACAAAAATATAAATTTATAATTTAAATTTGTTATTGAAATGCAATAAAGTACGATAAAATATTTATTTCGTTGTCTTCATCACTGGTGCCCGGAAATATGCGGTTTCTTTTGGTCTCGATATGTTTCCTTGTGATGGGCGTTAGGTTTGTTAGGCATCTCATCAAAAGTTTATTACATTCGCCGTCAATACAAAATAAATATCAAATATCGGCCTTGAAATAATCTGCAATGATGTTCAATGACTTACATTCGTCGTCAAATGTAACTAATGACAACAATAATATAAACATGGACAAAAAACTGTCAAAATTCCTACATCTTTTAATAAATTTCGCAATATTCGTTCCATTTAAAATTTTCGACTTTCTCGCTATTGAATATAGAGAAACAGTAATTCAATTTTTGACCACCTGTATAAGATACTCCAATACAATAAATGACAATCTATTTGACAGCATCTGAAGAGTAATCCTGCCAATGTAGATTTTTTTTGAATGAACGTTTGCTGAGATATGGGGTTTTAAAGAGCATGTCAAAATTTACTAAAAAAAGGTTAAAACCAAAATAACTCGAAAACGAAAAACGCTAGGTACCAATAACTTTTATCAAAGTAACCTATCTTTTTACGTACAATTAAAGGGTGAAAAAAAATCTATGGCATTCCATTTAAAATAACGAAGTTATGGTCTACTTCCGGTAGATCGGAAGTGGCGGCCATCTTGAAAATGTTTTAGATCGAAAGTTTCGAATGAACAACCTATGCTACCAAAATTTCAAATCTCTACGAATAGTGGAACCTGAAAAAGTTCTAACTAACCAGTTACGTGAGACACCCTGTATATTAATCTCTTACATCTTATACCGGGTGAGTCGGGAGGAACGGACTTTAAGAGTGTATTGTACACTAAAATATAATGTAAAAAAACTGATATGTCATCCGATTTTCTTTTTTTTTTATTGTATAACTCTTACTGCATAACTACAATTAAACAAAATATTATACATTAACATTAAATATTAATCATCAGCGTTATTTTAATAATTATTCGAAAATCGCCATTAACTTCTAAACATTTCCGGCTTCGTTGACTAAGACCTCTTGTCGAAAATGAAAAAAAAAAAATGAAAATCGGATAACAACATATGAGTTTTTTTACTATATTTTCAAGTGTGGTCCGTTCCTCACGACTCACCCTGTATATATTATATACAGGCTGTGTCAAATGTCTGGAATATAGCTAATAACTTAGCCATTTGTGGTTTTAAAGTAAAATGATTCAAATGCAAGTTTCTTTATTAATCATGGCGCATTTTTTTGGCGATATTTGCTTGTTTGTATTGTTTTTTGTTTCAAAAAAAAAAGAAAAAATGCGTTTTTTGAAAGTCTTTTAAATCAGCTAATTACAATCAAAGTAGGCGCCGAAATAACGCCGTTGACAGCTTTAAATGTCAAAAAAATTAGAGTTTCAACAATTATGAATAATTAATAATGTATGGTCATTGGTAACTGTCTTCGGCCATCAACTTTTTGGAAGGTTTTTAACACTTCTGGTGTTATAAATTTTTTTTTAATATTTTGGATACTGTGGATTGTGTAATTTTAAGTGCGTTTTCTATCACCTGCACCGTACCCATACATTATTAATATTTGGATTCTTTGTCGTTCGCTTAATTGCGCCATATTTGTTTAAACTGTCAATTTTTTGACATTTAAAGCTGTCAATATCGTTATTTCGGCGCCTACTTTGATTGTAATTTGCTGATTTAATATTTTCAGAGAACGCATTTTTTTTCGATTTTTTTCTAATACAACCATATGATTTGATATGTTCATCGCGTAGAGGGATTTATCTTCTATCAAAATATGCATCCCATTTAAAATAACAATGTTGGTTGCCATAGCAACGAAACAAAGAACAGTATAAATAAGCAAGTATCGCCAAAAAAAATGCTCCACAATTAATAAAGAATTTTTTATTTGAAACATTTTTCTTTAAAACCACATATGCCGAAGTTATTGGCTATATTCCAGACATTTGACACACCCTGTATATATGCCAACTTCCAGCCTTTGCAGTCTTTGCAATCTCCTTGATGCCCCAAGATCTATTCGGACATCGTCTTTCGAATTTCCGATGCCCCGAGTAGTTTTTGGACGTCTCCTAGATCTTCTTTGGACTTCACTGCATCGTTGTTTTTGAGATTCTTTGATTTTGCCGGCTGCTCTTCTTTAGAAGTCCACTTTCACTGCCTATAACTGGCCCTCTAAGTCTTACTTGTTAGGATCATATTGTACAAAAACTTATCGAAGAAGATGCAGTAATTTTTTTCTTCGAACGATTTGGAAGATTGAGAATAACTCACCTAGAAACATTTCATATGTGGAAAATTGTTGAAAGTATCTCGTCTTAGCACTTGCAACAGCTTCTATTGGTTTCAACAGCATATATTGCTTCAGGCCTTTGATTGCAACCACGCTTTCATCCACTGATCAATTTCCTCCGAGACTAAGAAATTCTTATTCAATATTTTTATTAAGGGTGTTATCTTATATAATTGCGTTCTCTTTTCATTGTCATCTTTGACTTGTCAGACCAACACGCACATTGTCCCTTGCATACATATCACTGATATCCCTGACCTCCAGAACAAAGAATAATCTAACACATTTTCGATGTGATGTACTTAACACGCATGTGTTAATCTCAGAGCCATCATGGAGTCTGTTTATTATTAAGAGCATCTTGCATCTTGGATGATTTACCAATGAAAATGGATGAGGACTGGTGAATGGTGTTGACACATTGTTCGAGTGTTTGCAGACTCACAAGACATTCATCACAATCATACATGAAGCTTATTTTACAACTGGTAATGATGGCAGGATCAGAATACTGAAAGATGCTAATCACAAATACCATGTTATGTGGATCTTGCGAAAAACATGCTCAAAAAAGGAACTGCAATTGAACTCCAGCTGTCAAATTGACTTAATATATGTGGTTGACACATTCACCTAATTTGGAGTACTTAATATGTTACATTCTGATAATGGGAGGGAATGTATATACTGTGATAGCAAACTTTGTTCTTTGTGAAGTGATATAAAACTTGTCGAACGTGCTAATTTTGATATTCAAGACATGGTCATAACATGGATACATGTACAGCAATAAGAGCAGTAACTGATCTCTAATTCTAAGATTTGTTCAAGTAATGAAAAGTAGTATATAGCTTATTATGAAGGTATTAAACGTTCATCATACGAAACTACGAAACAGTGTTTGGAAATCCAATGAAAATAGGCTAAACTAGTTATGTTTAGCTAGTGATCCAATATACTCAAGAGCTTGTATAGTGAAGAAAATCTGCAGCGCGTATCATCAAACAGTAATGTGCCAGAAAATGACCTCCCGTTCACAGCGCTTTCTTGTCTTTACCCAGAATCGTCAACTTCTACGATTACATATAATTTCAATATAGACCACATTCAGTAATATGATCCTCATACAATAAGAAATGTAGAATCCCCATATAATATGGGGATCATATTACTGAATGTGGCATATGCCATCGAGTATAGTATTTGATGAACTTCAACCATACGTAAAAGAAGTCGTAGACCATATAACTTCACCTGCCCATACGACATCAACAGTCATAGCAATCAACACACCTCCTCATCTGGTAGTAATGATACGTTTAACTCTCAGGAAGGTTTCCTGTAAAGTCATAATACAAGGAGATCTATCAAGAAGAGTTTTTTATTTATTTGAAAGTTTATGACAGGGAGATGGGCTGTCATGTCTGCTTTTTAACATTGCCTTAGAAAAGGTAGTAAACGATGCAGTACTCCGAACATCTGTAACAATATTTAACAAGTCAACGCAGATTTTGACTCCCGAAAACGAGTTGAAGAAGGCTTTTACAAGGTTGAAAACAAATCCCAAAGAAGATACATTTTACAAAAACCAAATTTATGATGGCAAAAGCTGGCGGTGTAAACATACCAGAACATGAGGAAGTTGGGGATGACAATATAGATACGGTTAGCAGTTTCGTATACTTGGGATCCCTGATCAATAATTAAAAGTTTGTTCAGTAAATAAGTCCAAGCTAACAATTGCTTTCATGGGGTTAAAAACATATTTCATACCTAAGCGCTAATACGACCAGTACATACTAGGTTGAAAAACATGGAGCGTAGTACAGAAAAACTAACAGGTCTCAAGGAAATTCTAGAGAAAAGTGCTTAGAAAGATATATGGTGCTGTTAATGACAACGGTGTCTGGCATGGTAGTAATACTGCGAGTCGTATCTTCTATATTGCAAACCAGAGATATTCCAGCGATCTTCTATATTGCTATGTACCCAGAATGAAAACAAAAAGAATCACAAGAATTATCGTTGAATCTGTGGTTAGAAGATTGATAGGGAGGCTGAAGAAACGATTTGTGGACGATGTGGTGGAGGACTTATCAAGGCTGAAGGTCAGGGGTTGAAGACAACAGCTGCATATATTGATAGATAGATAGACAACTTTGTAAAGAACTGTTAAGGCAAGCCAAGGTTTACAACGAGTTGTAGAGCCAAGAGCATGATGATTTATGTTGATGACAAGAACTTCGTCGAGCTTTTGGGCTACAGGCGAAATAATGATATAGGCTTCTAGTAAAAAAAATTCAGCCAAATCAGGACAACTTACGGAGGTGTATTAAAAGTGTCATTGTTGGGACTATAGCTGACATGAAGTAAATTGCTTAGTATCAGTCTCCAATGTGGTTAAGGTTTTTTGTTCTTAGGCATTTTGTGTGGTGATGATGAGGGTTTGTTAAATTCTTTTGTAACTTTAATTTTAATTTCGGAGTAAGACTTGAAATTGAACATATTTCAAGTTGTCAAGGAAATTGGTTAGAACTAGTTAACTGTAGGTATTACTTATAGGATTGCAATAAAGGATATTTTGCGATAGGGAACTTGCTCTCGATCCTCTGTATGTTTAAGTGTGGGTGTAATATTCTTTGATCAACTATGTATGGGTAAAGGCCTTGCCAATATGGAAGCATTATTTTGCTCCAACTGAGCGTGATAAGAGGTGGAAGGTGGCCCTTCTCGTTATCTGAAGATTCAGTAAAGCACAGATATTGTATATACGTGTATGTTGCAATATGCTCGGTAGTTTTGTTAAGGAGATATTAGTTAAATTAGAATGCTGTGTCAATAACGAATCATTTTAAAATACAATATTTATTAAAATTTAAAAATAGCTATATTATTAATTTTTTGATTCCCCCAAAACTCTATAACGAGATAACTTTAACGACATTTTAAAAATAAATCCGAAAATTTGATATCTTTTAACGGTTCGTGTAAACTCTTAAATTACAACTGATTTTCATCATTTCAATTAAATTTTTCATTAAAAAGAATCATAAAATCTACCTAATTAACATTAAATAAAACTACTCCATAATACATACATATTCATATATGTAGGTACATTTTACGTATGTTTTATTAATAAGCCGATGTGATATGGGAAGCTCGAAAAAAAGTGACAGGGTTTTAATTGCCCCCCTTTAAAAAAGGGACACTAAAAAATTGTGACGGTTCGAATGCAAATATTTGATTTTAAAACCGAACGCGCGCGTTTCACGTCGTGTTGTTTTTATGTTGTCAAAAATGTTTATTCGTTCTGCGTGTAACAAAAATAAATTGTTTGTTTTATTATTTTTTTTTGTTTAATTTATTTATTTTTTTATTTTTTAGATATCAACTCCGATTATTTGGATATGCCATTTGGTAGGTCGCCGGGTACCCCTGGGATGCCGGGTTCGAACCAAAGAACGAAACGGATGCGAACCTCCTTTAAACATCACCAATTGAGAACGATGAAATCGTACTTTGCTATCAATCATAATCCGGATGCTAAAGATTTGAAACAATTATCACAAAAGACTGGTTTACCGAAAAGGGTTTTACAAGTAAGTAAATTTTAGTTTTATTTGTTTTTTGGATTCCGATCCAGAAAATTTAACGTCGCCTTCCGTATCCATTCAGGCTTAAGGCCATTTCTCATCGTTCTCGACTTCTTCTTCTCATCCAAGCTTGGGGACTGTCTCGAGTAATTAGCAAAAATAGATACGAGAACGCCCGCCAAAGAACGCCCGTTCTCAACGCGTTTTATACAGTTGACCGTGCGTGGAAAGAGACTCAACTCAACTTAAGATTTCGACGAAGGATAAGGAAGACATTGAAAAATCGTCGTTTCGGTTTGATAAGTAACAAAGTAACTTGAATCAACTTACCGAGAGGAGATCTTAAATTAAATTAAGACCCGCGATCTCCCTGCGTGCTTTGGAACAAACGTTAAGAGAGTCTCGGAAACCATTAGTCTTAACTTGCTTGGAACGCCACATTTACTTAGACAAATAGTGCAGTTATCTAAAAGTTATTTTTGGCCAATTGGAGTATATAGTAGAGAGAAACTTCAGACTTTGGAAGCTTTCTCACTTGATAAATTGTTACCTGTCGTGTGAAATTAGTTTATTTAGACATGGTGTCATTAATTTCCGTGCAACCTAATTGTTTTAAAGCGAGTGAAAATTATTCCGGAGAAATTTAAATCTAAATCTAAAAAGAAAATTGTCATTTATAATTTGTGCGCTTTAGTAACGCCTCCAACGGTTGATTAAAATTAAAATAACCCGTTATTAGCGGTCACGCACGTCGAGGGGAGAACACATAAATCATTCCGAAAAAATGGTAAACTGAAAGCGACTAATTCGGGCGTTCCTTATCAAATGCCTATGAATAACAATCGGGTTCTAGTAATGGAATTATTATTAAGTTATTAATTCTGAGAGGCCGACAAAAAAGAAGAGCCGACAGAAATTAACCGAAATTACCACGTTCTCGTTTCCGGAACGAAAACAATTCCCAACTAGTTTCAAACTTTTATGAGAACCGAAATTATAAGAATTTTTAATGTTAAAAACGATGAATTAAGATAAATAATTAATCAAATCATATCCCATATATTATTATTTTCCATCAACCCATTTTATGGAAAATAATCCCGTCTGTGCTTGTTTTATGGTGATAGAATGAAATATAGAATTTTAAAAAGTCGTATCTCAAGAACGGATTGAGATGTAACAATGAAATAACGAACATTTTAAAGCAAATTTAATGAAGATTTGATGTGTCATAAATAATTTCTTATTTTTCATAAACATCGTTGTTATGCTTTTTTAAACTCAACTCTGCTTGTTTGATTGTTATAGAATTATATATAGAATTTTAAATAATCATATCTAGAGAACAAATTGAGATATAACAATGAAATAAGGAACATTTTAAAGCAAATTTAATGAAGATTTAATGCGCCATAAATAATTTCTTATTTTTCATAAACATCGTTGTTATGCCTTTTTAAACCCAACTCTGCTTGTTTGATTGTTATAGAATTGAATATAAAATTTAAAAAAATCGTATCTCGAGAACGAATTGGGATATAATAATGAAATAACGTATATTTTAAAGCAAATTTAATGAAGATTTGATACGTTATAAATAATTTCTTATTCTTCATAAACATCGTTGTGATGCTTTTCTAAACCCAACTCTGCTTGTTTAATTGCTATAAAATTGAATATAGAACTTAAAAGAATCGTATCTTGAGAACGAATTGAGATATAACACTGAAATAACGTACATTTTAAAGCAAATTTAATGAATATTTAATGTGCCACAAATAATTTCTTATTTTCCATAAACATCGTTGTTATGATTTTTTAAACCCAACTCTGCGTGTTTCATTGTTATAAAATGAAATATAGAATTTGAAAAAATCATATCTCGAGAACGAATTGAGATATAACAATGAAATAAGGAACATTTTAAAGCAAATTTAATGAAGATTTGATGTGCCATAAATAATTTCTTATTTTTCATAAACATCGTTGTTATGCTTTTTTAAACGCAACTCTGCTTGTTTGATTGTTATAGAATTGAATATAGAATTTTAAATAATCATATCTCGAGAACGAATTGAGATATAACAATGGAATAACGTACATTTTAAAGCAAATTTAATGAAGATTTGATATGCTATAAATAATTTCTTATTCTTCATAAACATCGTTGTGATACTTTTGTAAACCCAACTCTGCTTGTTTAATTGCTATAAAATTGAATATAGAACTTAAAAGAATCGTATCTTGAGAACGAATTGAGATATTACAATTAAATAACGTACATTTTAAAGCAAATTTAATGAAGATTTAATGTGCCATAAGTAATTTCTTATTTTCCACAAACCCATTTTAGACCCATCTCTGCGTGTTTCATTGTTATAAAATGAAATATAGAATTAAAAAAAATCATATCTTGAGAACGAATTGAGATATAACAATGAAATAACGAACATTTTAAAGCAAATTTAATAAAGATTTGATGTGCTATAAATAATTTCTTATTCTTCATAAACATCGTTGTGATGCTTTTCTAAGCCCAACTCTGCTTGTTTAATTGCTATAAAATTTAAAAGAATCGTATCTCGAGAACGAATTAAGATATAACAGTGAAATAACGAACATTTTAAAGCAAATTTAATGAAGATTCGATGTGCCATAAATAATTTCTTATTTTCCATAAACATCTTTGTTATGATTTTTTAAACCCAACTCTGCGTGTTTCATTGTTATAAAATGAAATATAGCATTAAAAAAAATCATATCTCGAGAACGAATTGAGATATAATAATGAAATAATGTACATTTTAAAGCAAATTTAATGAGGATTTGTTACGCCATAAATAATTTCTTATTCTTCATATACATCGTTGTGATGCTTTTCTAAACCCAACTCTGCTTGTTTAATTGCTATAAAATTTAAAAGAATCGTATCTTTAGAACGAATTAAGATATAACAGTGAAATAAGGAACATTTTAAAGCAAATTTAATGAAGATTTTATGTGCCATAAATAATTTCTTATTTTCCATAAACATCGTTGTTATGATTTTTTAAACCCAACTCTGCGTGTTTCATTGTTATAAAATGAAATATAGCATTAAAAAAAATCATATCTCGAGAACGAATTGAGATATAATAATGAAATAATGTACATTTTAAAGCAAATTTAATGAAGATTTGATACGCCATAAATAATTTCTTATTCTTCATAAACATCGTTGTGATGCTTTTCTAAACCCAACTCTGCTTGTTTAATTGCTATAAAATTGAATATAAAATTTAAAAGAATCGTATCTCGAGAACGAATTAAGATATAACAGTGAAATAACGAACATTTTAAAGCAAATTTAATGAAGATTTGATGTGCCATAAATAATTTCTTATTTTCCATAAACATCGTTGTGATGCTTTTCTAAGCCCAACTCTGCTTGTTTAATTGCTATAAAATTGAATATAAAATTTAAAAGAATCGTATCTCGAGAACGAATTAAGATATAACAGTGAAATAACGAACATTTTAAAGCAAATTTAATGAAGATTCGATGTGCCATAAATAATTTCTTATTTTCCATAAACATCGTTGTTATGATTTTTTAAACCCATCACTGCTTGTGTGATAGATAGTCATGAAATGAATGTGAATTTAAAAAAATCATATCTCAAGAATAAGTTGAGATATAACAATGAAATGAAGTGGATTTTAAAGCAAATTTAATGAAAATTTAAAGTGCTATAAATAATTTCTTATTTTCCATAAACATCGTTGTTATGATTTTTCAAACCCAATTCTGTGTGTTGTTACAGAATCGAATATAGAATTTTAAACAAATCGTATCTCATGAACGAATTGAGCTATAATAATAAAATAACGAATATTTTAAAGCAAATTTAAGGATGATTTAATGTGCCATAAATAATTTGTTGTGTTAGGCATATTTACTGTTATTCTTATCATTTTCCCTTATAGGCTAACAACATTTATAAAAGTCTATCGATAGATGATATACTTAATATTAGATTTAACTGATTTTATTAAAAACAAAGTTGTCCATTTTGACGCTGACGTCACGAACGGGCCTTCGAGCTGTGGAATGTAGCAGTCCTCTTAGATTCTATCGTTCTTGGCTATCCTTAGCTGTCCCATTTTGTATGTATTAAAATTATTGATATAACTCTTCCGTGTTTAATCCGTTATATCGAGGTTTTACTGTGTTTATTTTAATAATAAAAATTAAATTCAGGGTTAAAACCTATTTGTACGTAACGAATCGAGGCGTAAAAGTGAAAAGTGAAGAACGAACGAAAGTGATGGGGAAGAAGAGGTTCACAGCAAGCTCTATTAATAACAATAAAATAAATGTGGCGATAATAGTCGGGCTCCCGTTCGCACGGCCATCCGAGATGCCGAGCTGCCCATTATCATTTGTTAGCGTCTCGGACATGGCCGTCTGTGCGACCGCAGCAAAAAGTGGCCCCCAGACGACGACAGCCCGCCGATCTCTCGTGAATCGACGAAATCGTACCGCGAGCTTTGTTTTGTTCCTCTCACAAGGTATACCAACCTCCATTCCATTCTCGACTCACCAAAGAGATCTCATTTGTTTTCAATTGTTTTAAAACCGTTATGTTTCAACGTTCCCGGGTCGATAACCTTCGAAGATACTCAAAAAAAACATTTTTTTTGAACATTTCAAATCCACGTTAATTAAGAAAAAAAATATTCCTAAGAAAACGTAATAATCAATACCGATATTTTTCAATCTCGGAAAGAGGGTTGAAAGTCTTGGGAGGGTTGTTCGAGACTCGAACGAACGAAGGGGGATTTTTTCGTTTGCCCCGAGAAGATATAAATCAAGGCAGGAACTCTCCAATTACCGAGCCGTCGTTGCCCCCGAAGGCCGATTCTGAGTTCTCGTCTTTTTCCACCCCCTCGTTTTCCGCCCGCGAGGGTTCAACGCCGCCATTTTGCTTCACGAGTTTTCCCCGGGCGTCCTACTCTAGTAGAAAAGGGGGAAAAATGAGGAGGGCGAAACTCCCCATCCGCTTGTTAACGGGGGGAGAACTGGGCGGTTTTCAAATCGTATAAGGGTGGGCTTTTTTGAATTGTGAGTTCTCTGAAATGTGACAACTCCACAGATACAATATCTCTCGTTTCCTTTTTTATAAACATGTAATATTATTCGAATTATGACATTCGCAAATACTTATAAAATTGAAATTGTATGTTATATATTATGTTAAAAAAGATTTCTTCTCATAATCAAAATTAAAGTGTAGTCTTTGGCTTGTTTTTGGTTTAAAATATCATATCAACGATGTTTATGGAAAATAAGAAAATATCTTCATTAAATTTATNATTATTTATGGCACATCAAATCTTCATTAAATTTGCTTTAAAATGTTCCTTATTTCATTGTTATATCTCAATTCGTTCTCGAGATATGATTTTTTCAAATTCTATATTTCATTTTATAACAATGAAACACGCAAAGTTGGGTTTAAAAAATCATAACAACGATGTTTATGGAAAATAAGAAATTATTTATGGCACATCGAATCTTCATTAAATTTGCTTTAAAATGTACGTTATTTCATTGTTATATCTCAATTCGTTCTCGAGATACGATTTTTTCAAATTCTACATTTAATTTTATAACAATGAAACAGACAAAGTTGGGTTTTAAAACATCATAACAACGATGTTTATGGAAAATAAGAAATTATTTATGGCACATTAAATCTTCATTAAATTTCCTTTAAAATGTTCGTTATTTCGTTGTTATATCTCAATTCGTTCTTGAGATACGATTTCTTGAAATTCCATATTTCATTTTCTAACTATGAAACAATCAGAGTTGAGATTAAAAAGCCATAACAACGATGTTTATGGAAAATAAGAAATTATTTATGGCACATTAAATCATTATTAAATTTCCTTTAAAATGTTTGTTATTTGATCGTTATATCTCAAATCGTTTATGAGATACGATTTTTTTTAATTCTGTTCTTAAATGTAAATAAATAAAGACGCAAAGTTGGAACAAAAAATCATAACAGCGATGTTTATGGAAAATAAGAAATTATTTATGGCACATTAAATCTTTATTAAATCTCCTTTAAAATGTTTGTTATTTGATCGTTATATCTCAAATCGTTTATGAGATACAATTTTTTTTAATTCTGTTCTTAAATGTAAATAAAGACACAAAGTTGGAACAAAAAATCATAACAGCGATATTTATGAAAAATAAGAAATTATTTATGGCACATTAAATCTTCATTAAATTTCCTTTAAAATGTTCGTTATTTCGTTGTTATATCTCAATTCGTTCTTGAGATACGATTTTTTGAAATTCCATATTTCATTTTCCAACAATAAAACAAGCAGAGTTGGGATTACAAAGTCATAACAACGATGTTTATGGAAAATAAGAAATAATTTATGGCACATTAAATCTTTATTAAATTTCCTATAAAATGTTTGTTATTTGATCGTTATATCTCAAATCGTTTATGAGATACAATTTTTTTAAATTCTGTTCTAAATGTAACTAAAGACGCAAAGATGGAACAAAAAATCATAACAGCGATGTTTATGGCAAATAAGAAATTATTTATGGCACATTAAATCTTCATTAAATTTTCCTCAAAATGTTCGTTATTTCATTGTTATATCTCAATTCGTTAATGAGATACGATTTCTTGAAATTCCATATTACATTTTCCAACAATAAAACAAGCAGAGTTGGGATTACAAAGCCATAACAACGATGTTTATGGAAAATAAGAAATAATTTATGCCACATTGTATCTTCATTAAATTTGCTTTCAAATGTTTGTTATTTGATCGTTATATCTCAAATCGTTTATGAGATACGATTTTTTAAATTCTGTTCTTAAATGTAAATAAAGATGTAAAGTTGAAACAAAAAATCTTAACAGTGATGTTTGTGGAAAATAAGAAACGACTTACTCCACATTAAATCTTCAATAAATTAGCCTTAAAATGCTTATTATTTCAGCGTTATACCGTAATTAATTCTTGAGATACAATTTAAACAAACACTTAGAAGAACATAAAAAGTTTCTGTGTGGAAAATCATAAAAATGCCAATGCAAAACAAAATATTTCTTGGAGTATTGGAGTATCTCTATCAAATTTACTTTAAAATGGTGGTTACTTGATCATGATATCTCAATTTGTTCTTGAGATACGACTCCTTAAATTTGTTTTCATAAAATCTACTATAATCACATTCTTCAAACACTAATTTTGAAATTAAAATCTGATAGCATACATCATCTTAAAGAAGAAGATTTAATGTTTAATTTTTCGTCAAAATATTTCTTATATCTCTAAAAGCAAACATGGTACGATTTTTTGAAAATTCCTAATGTTTTAAACCCATACAAATTTTTACGCAAAATGTTATCTTTGTATTATGATTCTTTTTGAGATCATTGTAAAATATTGAAACCTGGTGATATATACCATGTTAAAGAAAAAGATTTAATGTTTAACTTGGTGCCAAAATCTTTTTTGTATCTCCAATAATAAACCTTGTACGATTTTTTAACAATTCCTAATTTTTTTAATGTATACATATTTTAACGTAAAATGTGATCTTTGTATTATCATCTTTTTGAGATAATTATTTAATATTAAAACTTGTTGGTATATATTATCTTAAAGTAGAGGGTTTAATGTTCAAATTGGTGTAAAAATCTTTGTTATATCTCCAAAAATAAATATTATGCGATTTTTTAAAAATCTCTAATTTTTTAAACCCACACAAATTTTTACGTAAAATGCCATTTTTTTAGATAATTATTTAAGAATAAAACTAATTAGTATATACTATCTTAAAGAGGATGATTTAATCTTTAATTCGGTAACAAAATTTTTCTTATATCTCCAAAAATAAACCTTGTTCGATTTTTTGAAAATCCTTCATTTTTAACCTCTTTCAACTACCAACTGAATTTTTATTATTAAAATCGGTTTATGTAGATCAACGCACAGCGATGAAGGCTATCTCATAATTTCCGTGATATAAATATTCGGTAACATAATCGATATAGAATTTGAGATACCTACATTTTTCTTTAATGTCTTTTTGGTTTATAAACGGTTTGATTTAAAAATTGATATTAGCGATGTTTGTGTAAAGTAAGAAATTATTTATGGCACATTAAATCCTCATTAAATTTGCTTTAAAATGTTCTTTATTTCATTGTTATATCTCAATTCATTCTCGAGATATGATTTTCTAAAGTTTTATGTTCAATTCTATAACAATCAAACAGTGATTGTATTATTATTTATATGAGATTGTATTATTATTTATATGAAATTGTTTATTGAAGTGCCATAAACCTTCATTAAATTTGCTTTAAAATGTTCGTTATTTCATAGGTACATCTTCAACTAATACTAGAACTAACACTAGCATTAGAACTAACACTACACCTAGAATTAGAAACATTCGTATTTAGCTGTACGTCTCTTAAGGCGGCTAAACCCGAATACTTCTAGTTCTAGGTTTAGTGTTAGTTCTAGTTTTACACTAGCACTGTTACTATGTAGAACTAACACTATACCTAGAACTAGAATTATTTGGGTTTAGCCGCACGTCTGTAAAGATGGCTAAACCCAAATGATTCTAGTTCTAGGTATAGTGTTAGTTCTAGTTTTACACTTACACTGTCACTAGAACTAACATTATACCTAGAAACATTCGGGTTTAGCCGTACGTCTCATAAGACGGTTAGAGCCGAATGATTCTAGTTCTTGGTCTAGTGTTAGTTCTAGTTGTACACTAGCAATGTTACTATGTAGAACTAATACTATACCTAGAACTAGAATCATTCGGGTTTAGCCGTCTTTAGAGACGTGCGGCTAAACCCAAATGATTCTAGTTCTAGGTATAGTGTTAGTTCTAATTTTATACTTGCACTGTCATTAGAACTAACATTAGATCTAGAACTAGAAACATTCGGATTTAGCCGTACGTCTCATAAGATGGCTAAAGCAGAATGTAGAATCTAGTGTTAGTTCTAGTTTTAGTTCAATGAAACATATACAACAATCTAATGCTGAATAACAACTAAGACAAGGACTAATACTAGCATTTGAACTATCACTGGATCTAGAACTAGAAACATTCGGGTTTAGCCATCTTTAGAGACGTGCGGCTAAACCCAAATATTTCTAGTTCTAGGTCTAGTGTTAGTTCTAGTTTTAGTTCAATGAAAAGAATTAACTAGAACTACCGTCCTTGATTTATACATCATGTTTATGAGTCTGTGAGTTTATGAGCACTAGCATTTATATTTAAATACATATACTGATGTATTAAATAGATAATATAAATAAATAAGACTTAAAAATATTTTGTTCGTTATATCCGATATTTGTTCTAACGACGTTCGTTATATTGAGGTTTTACTGTATATTTTTAAAATAAAATTTTTGTTCTTTCAGGTTTGGTTTCAAAATGCACGGGCAAAATGGAGGAGGATGATGTTAAAACAAGAAGGAAAAGGTGGTGATAAAAGTGGTGAAAGTATGAGTGATATGGACATTTATCCAGGACCGGGTTCGATAGGTGGAAGTATTCAATCGTTGAATCCTCACAGTCCGCCGTTTTTAATGAACCCGAATAGTCCGTCATCATCGCTAGATTGTTCGTAAATACTTAAAAGAAATTGTTTTTGTACTATAATTTTGTATAAATAAAAAAGTGTTAAAAAGTGAAGATAAAAATAATGAAAGACAAAAAAGAGACTTTATATTTATTTAAAATGCTGTCGGTTTTAAGTCGAAAAGGGCACGTTTCCTACGTAAAAAGGTGCAAACTACGAGAAATAACTATTATTGTAAAGTAATTTTGGGTGATGACGCGTCGACTGGTGCCCGATGATGATGTGTCATCGCCTTACACTCTCACAAAAAAAAATAAAATAATAAAAATAAAAATAAATTGTAATTAAAAAAAATGTGCACGTTGTTTTTTAGGTGGTACAATTTTGTTCCTACATAAGATCTAGTTTTTTTTGTTCCAATTTAAAATAAATTTAATTTAACAATAACTTAATTATTAAAAAAAAATCGTATTTTTTTTTGTTTTTAATTTTTAACTCGAAGTATTAAAAAGAAACCTCCACTTTTGTATGTACATAAATTTTTATTATTTTTATTTGTTAACAATTTTCCTTTTTTACTCTGATTAAAACAACAAAACCGTCTTCCCGGTTGACTCAAAAAAAATTGTGCACATCTCATTGTTTAGATCGGATCTACAAATTTCAAATTTTTTGCACTCGAAAAAAAATCGTAAAAATCTTTATACGGTAACTTAATTTAAATTAAAAGAAAACTTAAGTAGTTTTATAAATAACTATAAATAAATTATGTTTTAGCGCTACCTCAAAATGTTTATTTTTTTTTTATTTTCACAAAAATATGTTTGAAAGATTTTTTTTTAAATTTAATGAATGTTTTTTGAATTATTATAATGAAATGATTTTTTTTTTTTCGGAATGGATCTTTGTTTTCGGCCTATTTTTCTTGATTCTTTTTGTATATACAAGGTGGTAGCATATTCCTATTAATAAATAATTTTGATTATTTTAATTCAAATTGTTTTTATTAATCCTTTAAAAATCCTAAATTTTATTATAAAAAATGTTTTTACTAAAACGGTTGGAGATTAAGAAACGATACTTTTTCAGGTTATAAAAGAACGTTTGAGGATCAGTTACACCAAATTTTAAATTTCCTGGATGAGCAGTTCATTTTATATAAATTTTTAAAAATAAACTATATCATTTAACGTCTGTATAAATGATGTGTAAGAAAAAATGTGTTTTCTCCAAAATGGCTAAGATTTAAGAAATGAATTTTTTTGAAGTTATAAAAGAATATTTGAGGTAAAGTTATGCCACATTCTAAGTTTCCCGCATTAAGATCATTATATACAGGTGTCCAGTAACCATTGTATAATACTTCACCAGCGTATTCTCTGATCAAAAATAGACAAAAAAAGCCTAGGTTCGAAAATGGAAAAAAAAAGGTGCGTGATTTTTCTAGGTTTTCTATACAAGAAAAGGTAGGTACTAAACGACTTTCCCATAAACATTGTATTTACGGATGAAGCAAGATTTATACAAAACGGAATTTTTAATATCCATTATGCGCACGTTTTGAGTGATGCAATACTAAAAACTCATCATCAGTGGTGATTCAGTGATAATGTATGGACCGGAGTTATAGGTGACCACTTATCAGGTCCATTTCTTCTTCCAAAGAGATTGACAGCTGATGGTTACATACATTTTTTACAAAATGAGTTTATAGAGGCATTTGGTGAACTAGTTCTGCAAATCCTAGAAGATTGCTATTTTATGCACCCGCACATTATGCTACTTGAGCACACTTAGATGACAGATTTGGCAATAAGTGGATTGGCCAAGGAGGTGGCCACCTCGTTCACCAGATTTAAATCCGTTAGATTTTTGATTTTGGCAACATTTAAAATAAATAGTTTAAAACATAGTGTAATAGCATTTGTAATTAAATTATAACAAATTCTAAGATTCCCGGTTGAGGACTTCATTCTAACTCTACATATAAGGTTCTTGTTAGAATATTAAATATTTCTGCCAAATTGTGGCTAAAACTTGACCTTGATGCAAAAACATTTCGTAGACATATTAAACACTCTAATCTTTGATTTGTGTATCCTACAGCCAAGATTTGCTACCGTTTCCGACCCGTTAGCGAAAATAGTAATCATTTTCCCTCGCAATGTCCTGTTGGTCCTCCCAAATGATTATTAGAACCATTTTTACGCAGAATTATCATCAAAATTAAATCAGCAAAATCTCAATGAAAAAATTTAATTATTCACCAATCATTCTGATTATCAACTAAGTTTATATATGCACAAAACACCAAATATTACCGACATTTTCATCAACTAGAAGCATTTACGCTAACTTTATCCCGTTCTTGCCAAGCATATAAGCAAGACGACGCTGCGATAAAAACATTGTGTTACCGCTCGTCTCCGATCTACTTTAAATGAGAGTCTTTACCAGCTACAGTACCTTAGTTCCTACCTCAATCACGACACTTTGTCTTCATCCGTTAAGAAAAGAAAAGTACGAACTTGAATCTCTGAGGTTGGATTGAGCTGAGATTCAACCTCAACTATAACGCTTCGTCTTCTCCGTTATGAAAGGAAAAATAAGAAGTTGATACTGAATTAGTTATCTATTAGCACTATCCACTCTTCTGTAAATAGTGTATAATCTTCTATTAGCACTGTTTTAGTTTCCTGCCAGTGGTATTTAGACTGTTTTAGATTTCTATTAGTGATGTTTAATCATTTTTCAGCAGTACATGGTCTTTCGTTAGCAGTATCTGGTTTTCTGCCAGCAACATCTAGTCTTATATTGGCAGGATCTAGTCGCTTATCGATAAATGTGTAATCATCTGCCAGTATCTATTCTTTTATTAGCAGTATCCAGCTCTCTATTAGAAGTGTGTAGGCTTCTGCCAGCAGTATCTAGTCTTTTATGAGCACTATCTGGTCTTTAGTCAGTAATACCTAGTTTTCTAGTTGTAGGCTATAATCCCCTATCAGCAGTGTGTAACCCTCTGCCAGCAGCATCTAGTCTTTTTTAGCAGTATCACATGATGACCACACTTAAAAAATAATTTCCTCAACCTCGAGTAAGATAATACCCATACTTGCAAGATTTTCTACGCACCAATTTATGACATTAATGTTTCTATGGTCAACCTGAATCTTTCGACCATGCTGGAGATGTTATGGGGAGGAGGCTAAAGACTAGCACCAAATAGAACTTGCTTACCAGAAAAAATTTTAAGGAATTTTAGTAGCTGTATCATCCTTACTATTACGGTTCTTTACAGCAAAAAAAACTTGACTAGTTAGAGTATAACAAGTAAAAATAAGCTTACGATATTTTCATTTAATCCATCAAGGCTTTTGCCTGAGAACACTTTAATTGGACAACTGGAAAAAAACTATTGTTTACGAATGAGTGGCGAACGTTATGCAGTAATATTTTGGACAGGAATTTCTTTAGACTAGTGATGGAACGGATAATGATTTTGCGAAAAGCTGGATACCGGATATTCGGCATCCCCTTCCTCCGGATATCCGTTTATCCGACATATCTATCCGGCCATTATGGTTATAATTACTGGTGCATTTCTGAAGTGATACCCTACTTTGCCACATTATTACGATATTTGAATAAAAATGAAATTAATAAGAAACCTGATAAGATATGTCAACTTATTTGCATCCAAGATACAAAGTGAACTTTTTTGATGCTGATTTAACTAATGAAGCAACTCCAAAAAGAGGATACTTTAATTAATAATTGGCGATATTTTCACAAGGATCCTTAAAGAAATTAATTTTATAGCGAATTCTGAAAATTATCGATGAAAATTGCAACATCGAAAATTTTATCAAAACTTCAAATATTGTTTTCTCAAAAACTAAAAGTTATTTTTCAAAGCGGGTTGGTTCATTGGAAAGAGGGCACTTTTATCAACACTTTGGGAAATTTTCATACTAATATTCCAAGAAAGCGATTTTATACGAATTTTTAAAACTTAATCGGCGAAAATTGCAAAATTATAGAAAATTGTCGATCATTTCAAAAATTTATTTCTCAAGAACTAAAAGTGATTTTTCAAAACGGATTTTTGCATTAAAAAGAGGATACTTTAATTAATAATTGGTGATATTTCCACAAGGATCCTTCAAGAAATTAATTTTATAGCGAATTTTGAAAATTATTGATGAAAATTGCAACATCGAAAATTTTTGCAAAACTTCAAATATTGTTTTCTCAAAAACTAAAAGTTATTTTTCAAAACAGGTTGGTTCATTGGAAGGAGGACACTTTTATTAACACTTTGGGAAATTTTCATACTAACATTCCAAGAAATGGACTTTTTACGAATTTTTAAAACTTAATCAATTTTGCATAATTGCAAAATTTGAAGAAATTGATTTTTTAAAACGGCTTGTTGCATTAAAAAGAGGACTTACTTTAATTAATAATCGAAAGTGATAATAGCGACAGTTATGTTAGTAATGAATGTGATGATGAATTACAAGCGAAGAGAAGAAACTGCAACAAGAGATTTTATACATCGTATTGGGATTGTTATAGTGAGGTTGCTAATGACAAACAATAAATAAAGTTGTATTCAATGAAAAAAGTCTTATTGGGGTTGAATTTGGTTATTATCTGCAGTGTCCAACACCTAAAAGAGATACTAATTCCTGTGAATGGTGGACTATTAAGTAATAGGTTTTTAATATCCGTTGGAAATGTTTTTTCTGTTAATGCAGGATAATACACGATCACATACGGCAAGAATCGTCGAACACAATATTCGTCGCACACTTGCCACAACAACACGTGAAGAGCTTCAAATGGCCCTTAGGATAGCAGATGGCATCAAAGACATTTTGGAAAATCTTTGGACGGAGTGCTTTTTCAAATCGTACATACTTATACATTTAACTTTAACCATACTAAAATAACACCTGTCAATCTAATGAATCAGATGTGTTGGCCAGCTCTTCGTTTGCATCTAGAAACCTTAGGATTTATGGAGTAACCTGGATATTAATCTTTCTACGAATTGAAATTAAGTTTTAAGGATTTTGTTTAAGAATACGCCTGTTCGGAAATCGTATTTACATATATATATATATATATATATATATATATATATATATAATTTCATCAATTTAGTTAAAAACAAGTTCATAGAACCGTATTATAACGAGTCGTTAAAAAAAGTAAACGGTAAACTTAAGTCCTTAATAATTAATTTTTATATCCGTTGTAAATCATGAGCGAAATACAACGAAAAAAAAAATAATAAAAGAGAAAAAAAGAGGCGGAGTACACAACCCGTAGAGAGAAAATTTATCGTCTTTATCTATGCGCACCTCTCACGCGTGACTCTCAGTATACGACCGCACATAACTAAAAATAATTAACCGACGCCAAAATGAAAGAGTCCTCTTTCGTTTTCTTGGTCCCCTCGAAAAGTCGTCTGCTTAAACAAAAACCACGACTTAAAAAGTTTTCTAACGAAATCTTATTTCGAAATACGACAACAAAAGGAGCACCTTTAAAAAGGATAAGAAAAAAAAGAAGTCCAAAGGAAGAACGTGTTGTGAATTATTTAGATTTTTAATGCCAATTAAAATTTTTGTTTCAAATTCACGTTCGTTCCATTAAAATGACGAAAATTTTCTTAGAATACTTGTTAGAATAAAGTTCTTAGAGTTAAGTAAGTGTAAGATCAAAAAAATGAAAAACACAAGAAAACAAATCCCAAGGCCTTCCGTAGAATTCCCATTCACCATCGGATTCAATAATAATTCTTTTTGAGTGGTTAGACCGTGACAATGCAATCACCGTTCCTCTTGTTGGGCAGGTCGAGGGGCGTGATAACGTCTTCATAAACGCAACTAAATCCCCTTCGTCCTCTCGACTTCTTTTTACGAAGCGACTCCTAGATAAATTTCAATCGGTACGTAATTAATTCGAACGACCGGTTATTGTCCAAACAAACACAGTAGTGAACCCTTCCTTCATCCATAGAATCATCATCATCCGGGCTTAGTGAACCCACCTCACGACGACCAACACAAGAGGCGCTGATTGAGTCGTCAAATCACGTTCGATTAATAAATCACTTGCTTAAACTCCACCTCCCCTATAAAAAAATAAAATAAAAAATGTGCTAACCAAAAAGAAGTGGTTGTTGGGTTGAGAATTTAATTAACACTTATTATTGGTGATTCTAACAAATAATGATGAGTTATCTCAAGAGAGATAAAAAGGGGATGTCATAAACGATAACATATGTTTGCAGCGTTTGAGTTTCGCAGGGGTTGAGTTTAGGGGTTCTGATAGTTTGGGGGTTGTTAACATGATCGAGTGTGACGCAAGAGGGATTAACTTCATTGTGTTCGGATCAACGAGTAAGAACCGATGATAGGATCTATGTTGCTGGTAAATTCTCGGATATACGCCACTTTTACATGTCAAGGGGATGATTCAAAAAAATGGGGGATGTTAAAATAAATAATTTAATTTTTTGACCTTAACTTTCAACGGGCGCACATTTATATAGGCTTTTTATAGTGTTTTATAAGTTTTCTATTAAATCTGGATAACAAATGGGCTATCCTGCAATATTAAAGTTCACGAGAACTATCAGTTCTTTATCGCTTGAAAAACGAAACAATAGACAAATCAAAGTTATATTAACTACTATAAAACAATAAATTAACATCGAAACGCATAAGAAGTTGTTAACTAAATGATGATACTGAAGAAAATGATGTGTTAAACGATTTTTCGTGCACAGACAGATTGTCATTTTCATCTGAAAAATCTTGTCCTTCTGTATAAGGTGCAGCACAAATTAACATTGCTGTCGTTTCTTTTAAAAATGGTTTGCTTTTTTTT
>NW_019280591.1:344546-372112 GCF_000648695.1 Onthophagus taurus | reverse complement strand
AAAAAAACTATATTAACAGAAGTAAGCACCTAAATTAGTTAGCAATGAAAGATAACAATAATAAGGAATAATAAAAAAAAATACAACAAAATTAAAGAACAAAAACATAGCAAAATGAAGAAAAGGTTGAACAAGCTGCCGCGAACAATCTCCCCCTGCCCTGTTAGGTCATACAATTCAGAAATGTAAAAAGTGAATATTACCTCTTAATAAGAACTTAAATTTAAAATTTAAATTTAAATGCTGTTCTGCTCAATCAAAAGAATTTTTTTATAATATGACTTGAAACTTCGCTCACTCAGCTGCTTGACTGAATCAGGAAGGCTATTCATAATAGTAGTTACATTATAAGAGTAAGATCTTTTAAAGATTTGAAGTTCATGGCGTGGTATGCATAACATGTGCCGATGTCGTATATTAATATTGTGCACGTCACTGCGATACCTGATTCTATTGGCTAAATATGGTGGACATTTATACATAATAATTCTGTGAAAGAGGCAAGCACTGTGAAGGATTCTACGACGCGTCATATTCAACCAATTTGCCCAATTCAGAGTGTGTGATATGTTTTCCCGTCTTTTAATACCATATATAAACCTCAGACATGAGTTCTGCACTCTTTGGATACGCACTTTGGTTACAGAGTCTAAGCATGGATGATATAAAGCATCTCCGTAATTGAATATGGACAGAACAAGAGCTTCACATAATTGGATTTTCAAACGTTGGTTAAGTAAGCTCCTGTTACTGTACAATAATTTAAGCGTCACGTAGGCTCTACGAATTAGTGAAGAAACATGTCCACGGAATCGGAGTGCGGTATCAAGACGTATACCCAAATTACAGCACTCGTCCGTAAAATTCAATTTAACACCACCCACTCCGACACTCAGAGACCCCTTGACCCTGTTCACCACACCACCACTCCCAAATACCATAACTGCTGATTTAGACGGATTAATAATCAAACAATGATTTGAAGCTTCGTGGGCCAATTTGTCTAAATCAGAATTGATAGCTCTTTCAGCCTTGTCAATGTTATTCTCATTGAATGAGTAATAGACCTGAGTATCGTCAGCATACATGTGAGCAGTGCAATAGTCTAGTACTTTTGGTAAAGCAGCCGTATAAATTAGATAGAGCAGAGGGCCAAGAATTGAACCCTGCGACACGCCTGAGGACACCACTGCTGCTGAAGATTCCTTTCCATGAAGCTTAACAGTTTGTGACCGATTCAGGAGGTAACTATTAAAAAACTTTATGGCACCCTCCGAAAGGCCAATATGGTGGAGTATTGCTAAGAGAGTGGGGTGGTGAATGGTATCAAAGGCCTTAGAGAAGTCCAAGAGAATCAGGATCGTGGCGCTTTTTTGGTCAATTGCATGGAAAATATCATCCGTGACATCGAGAAGGGCTGTCGTACAACTGTGTCTTGAACGAAAACCAGACTGACGGACTGGTAGAATATTAAATTTATTTAGATGCTGGGTAAGTCTAGTAGCAACCACTTTTTCCAGAATCTTGGACAATATAGGCAAAATACTTATGGGGCGGAGATCTTTAAGTTCCCGAGGGCTGGATGTTTTTGGAATTGGCGTGACTTGAGCAATCTTCCAAAGGTCAGGAAACACAGACAATTCAAGGCAATAGTTCACAATATGACATATATACGGTATAATTGTTGGACAACACATATTCAACATTTTAACACTAATACCGTCAACTCCAACTGTAGTTGTCTTAATGTTACAAAGAATATCCAATATTTCCTCTTCCGAAGCGAGAGAAAATGACAGTGATTCGATGACACCAGGGAAGATATTAGATTGATAATGCCGAATTAAATTGGCGTCACCCAACACACTGATCTGTGCATCGAGAAAAAACTCATTAACCTGATCGGCGTTGCACATAGATTCAGGAATTGTCCGTTGCCTGACACTAACAATACCCATCGACCGGAAACTCTGCCAAAGTTCACGAGAATTTTTACTATCTAACATATGTGACAGATACGCCCTCTTCTCTTTTTGAATAGAAGAATTAGTAAAATTTCGCAACTCCTTGTAGTATTTGAAATTTTCCGGATTTCTTGTTTTCTTAAATTTAGTGTACGCATCATTCCTAAGTTTCATCACACTGATCGGTGGTAAAGAACGTCTCATTAAACCTGTATCAGATAATGCAGTACCCGTACTGTATTATGTTCCAAACGAAGATTTATTTGATATTCTTCATTCTACGCATTCTGCTATTGGTCATGGCGGCAGAAACAGAATGGTTGCTGAACTAAAAACGAAGTACCCCAATATCACGAAAGAAACAATTATGGCGTATTTGCGACTCTGCGTACACTGCCAGAAGAAATCGTCTCATCCAAAGAAAGGTCTGGTAACAAAGCCTATATTGCACTCTGCATTAAATTCCCGGGCTCAAGTAGATCTCATCGATATGCAATCCCAAAGCTATCACGACTTTCGTTTCATGATGAACGTGCCAACAGAGACATGTTGGCTACTTGGATGGCAGAAAGTAATAGTAATGACTGGCTTAAAATACGTACAATTTCAGAAAAATCGAGCCTTTCATTCAGGTGTTCGGCAATCCGTTTCCTTATTTATGAATGTTAAGTGATAGATATGTATTTTTAAGGTATCGGCAGATACCTTACGATAAAGACCTTACGAAGCGATGTTTGGGTGTTCAGCAAGGGTGGGGTTGGCATCAGCTGGAATCCCTTACGATGAAATACCAAACCTTAATTCTGAAGAAGATTTCGAAGCAGCAGCAACAGCAGCACTACAAGAAGATCAGCAAAATTAACGAAACTACTCTACGCATACCAGCAGATAATGCAGAAGATAGTACATAATATATGATAATACAAGAGATACCACAGAAGACAATAGAGACGATAATGACAGTACATCTGAAATGAAAGCGCCTAAACAAACCAAGAAAACAGAATCGGATCCAGAAATGAACAAGCGAGATAAAGATTTGGAGCGTAAGTAACTGAGACAGATTTTGCTAAAGTTATACTTATTTTCATATTTTTTAGCCTCACAGGTTTCACTGAAATGCAATACATGCAACACTTGACTACCGGATGGCGACACGGATATTAAAGGAATTTGTTTCCATTGCAGAACTCAAGAAAATATCGTCAGTCACAGAAAGAAATCTAGAGAATGTTTGGAAAAGCAAGCGCAAAAAATGATGAAGTTATCGAATCAAAAATTTTCGGAAGTAGATGTGGGGGCCACTGTACGTGTTCCTGTACCTGATGTTGACAGAGCACGTGGATCGCCACGAAATGTGCTAGCGATGATTGAAACTGTAAAGTTCATTATTTTATTTTTAGGTACAGAAAGCGGTGTCTTAAAATCCAAGTACACCAGATCCAGGTTCAATCCTTGTAAAGAAAAACTTCTCGATAAAGACCAACTTTTGCACGGAGCCACAGAAAAGGAAATCACATTGCGTGAAGCTGCTGCTTGCGCTAGTCCCTCTGGTTCTCAGGGATACCAACGATGTCAGTGCAAAACCAAATGCACAATAACACCCTGCTTATTTTCATCATTGTCTAACATGATGTGGTCATTAACGACAGTACCCAGTCGTTGTTGTTAATTGTATCGAATGTGTTTTACATCTAACAACATTGCCCACTATTAGAGGGAATTTACGTTACCGACCGGCCATTAACGTAAAAATCGACAGAAATGGCTTTTAACGATATTGCCCGGTCCATATCGTAAATGACCGGTTTACATCATCACCCGTAACAGATATATCAAGTAATAACAACACCAGACATGAAGTGAAATCAATATCTAGTTACGCAGCCGGTTACTACTAACATACGCAACCGAGACAAGAACCGAAACATCAACAACTAAACATGTCATGAGAGCCACAAAGATAAGAATCCTAAAAATTACTACAGGTTTAAGCTTGCGTGACAGTACGAGGATGGTACAGGATGTGGTCAGAGGGACAAGACCGTGGAGAAGATAGTGGACGGATCATGTTGAAAGAATGAGTGAGGAAAGATTGGCAAAGAAAATCCAAACACAAAAATGAGATACCAGGCGACTTTCAAGAAGACCACATAATCGTTGATAATCGATAGGAACGGAAGGGGGAAAAGGAAAGAGGAGAGAAGAGGAAGGAAGAGGAGAAATTGAAAAAAACAGGGCTAGTCCCTAAAATAAGAAGAAAAAGAGAAGATATGCTCTTGGGCCATAGTTATTCGAATGACCTGCTCCAGCACTTCTTGCCAAATGTCGGTTGGTCTAAGACTGATTTGTTCAGTAATGTAACTAACCTGGGAAAAGGAATGTTGGTGTAGGTCAGGTTTGGTTTGATTTACAAAATCAGTAATATTAGTAAACAAACTTTATCAACAAATTCATTGCCGGATGTAGGTTGGTGTAAGTCAGGTTTCTTTACTAATGTCAATGGCCCTGGCTAAGGAATTTTAGTATATGTCAGGTTTGGGTTGATTGACAAGGTCGGCTACAGTAGTTAGCGAACCTGACCTGCACCAACATATCTTAATGGAGGTCGGTTTTGTTTGATTGACAAGGTCAGCGACAGTATCAAACAAACCGGACATGCACCAACATTTCTGGCAGAAGGTCAGTTGGTGTAGGTCAGGTTTCGTTTGATCAATAAGGTCAGATATGTCTGTGATAGAGTAAATTAAAAAGCCGTATTAAGTAGTAAATGTTTACTACTTATTTACAAGCAATATGTTGTGTTCATGGGGACTGGGGGAAGAGCAGACCTCACTACTTTGTTGTGAGATTGCATCTGACGAGCTTCCAACCAGTTTCAACGTTAGCTGAAACAAAGCTATAATGTCAATTATAATCTAATTATTTAATCATACCATTATTACGTTATTATACTCTTACCGAAAAATCACTTTTAAATAACGTTTTCATCTGTCATTCTGAACAAATTTCAACTTTTAAAATTCAAAATAAGGATATATTAGGTTTGTTCGGAGAAGCAGTTGCTGACCGATTTGCAGGCTGTGTTAATTTCGTATGAGCATGCGTTAACCATAAATTTAGTTCAAACTACCGCCACTTTACGCACACATACGCATCAAATAGGTCATCATTGGAAGTATAAAATCAATAAAATTTTGACATTCAACAGTCAAATTGTTTTTGACTTAACAAAATTTCGTTTTAAAACTGTGTATGTTGAAATTTTGCAGAAACAAATTCTCTATAAACAAAATTAACAGTTTTTACTTATAGTGAATCTTCTCTGAAAGCTCTTGAGCTCTTAGAGCCGTTATCCCTTCCGGAGGGCCAGGTGGTGACGGTATACCTCCTATTATAATAAAAAATTGTTGTGAATCTCTTAGTGAACCGTTATCAATCCTGTTCAATAGATCTCTGAAAGACTGTGTCTTTCCGCTAGTCTGGAAGCGGGCCTCTGTGGTGCCTATTTTTAAATCTGGCTGTAGAAGCTTGGTCGAAAACTACAGACCAATTTCTTTGTTGCCCATTTTTGGCAAGGTCCTTGAGAGCTTAATTTACAAGCCTATTTTTTACACTGTAAAAAATGTTTTGGACCCTCGACAACACGGTTTTTTTGCTGGTCGTTCGGTAGAGACCAATCTTCTCGAATATACTAATTACACTTTGCATTCTTTCGATGACAACTGCCAGGTGGACTCTGTTTATACTGATTTTAGTAAAGCTTTTGATAAAGTTGATCATCGGCTCTTACTACAAAAAATTGAACATGTTGGTTTACCCTACAGCATTCAACAGTGGCTTGCTTCCTACTTGGCTGATAGAACGCAGTCGGTTACAGTTAGAGGTATTTCCTCGCAGACGGTGTCAGTCTCATCCGGCGTACCTCAAGGAAGCGTTCTTGGACCTCTGCTTTTTAATATTTATATTAATGTATGTTTTAATGTATGCAGATGATCTAAAGATCTTCTGCCGCGTGTCAAATCCTAGAGATTGTTCTGCTCTTCAACGTGATCTATACGAACTTGCTCAATATTGTTGCACAAACTTCATCACCATAAATTATAGTAAATGCTTTACAATTACTTTTACAAAAAAGCCTGGTCCCATACGCTTTGACTACATCATTGGAGGAAAATTGTTGAACAGAGTTACTTCTATAAGAGATTTGGGCGTGACGTTTTATAGTAAGCTATTATTCAGTAAGCACGTCGATTCGGTGGTTAGCAAGGCTTTTCGTATGCTTGGTTTCGTCATGAGATCGGCTGCTGATTTTACCGACACTAATTCATTAATGACTCCCCATTATACGTATGTATTTAACATTTTGAATTATTGCACTGTTGTATGGAATCCACAATATAATATATTTGTGGAACGACTAGAGCGTGTCCAAAAGAGATTCGTTCGTTTTTTATGCTGGAAATCTCATACTACCTATGCTGACTACAACTCGGCGTGCCAATCTTTCCACTTGTTACGACTCGGCCAACGGCGACTTGCTAATGATATAATACTTTTATATAAAATAATTCATAATATTTATAAATCATCCTCGCTTACATCACTGATTAACTTCCACGTCCCGCCCAGATCGCTTCGTTTTGGTTTTCTGTTCTTTACTACAACTCCGCGCACTAACTCCTATCAGCATTCGCCATTGCTGCGCTCTGCTCGCTCTGCTGACCGTCTTGCCATTGATATATTTGCGTACGATTCCTTAATCTCCTTTAAAAGAGCGACTCTTGCTGCTGTTGGGAACATGCCCTATATAGATTAATTTATATAGATTGATTTATACTTACAATTAGTTCTTGTCCTTTCACGTGCTGATTGTTAGATACCTCGGTTACCTTCTGTTATTTTTGTTAAATTACTTATGCAATTTGAGATACTGATTTAAGTTTTTTTGTGTCCTTTTTCCTTTCTTATTGTATTTTTTTAGTGGCACAGCTTGAATTGTGTGCTGTGTCCCGTGAGCGTAAATAAATAAATAAATATCGAACACATTCAAATTTCGCGGTTTATTAAAATTACTTCTATTACAATCCCCTTGGCGGTGCTGCATTCAATTTTGTCGGTAAAATAGTGCTTCTATATAAGTATAATATAAATATTTTCTATGGTTTTGTTCAGTTTTGTGTAAATGATTGACGAAATGCGCATGTGTGTCACAAAAATCAGAATAATTTGTAGCTCTGGCAAGAAATTATTCTGACGGTTTGTTTTCAGTTGGAAATCAGTCAGCCAAGTACTACGAACGTATTACGCGATTAGAAAAACCACAAATTTGTCTACTGCGTACACTTAAAACCTAATACGCATGCGTAATAGTAAGCAATCAATCAGCAATCGTTCTCCGAATAAACCTATTAAAATAAAATATTAATTTAAATTTCACTATAGACGTTAATGCCATCTTACGGTGGGATTTCGACATACAATTAATCCCAAGTTCTCCTATCAAAGATTCCTGGGCTGCTTTTATAAAGTGTAGATTTAGATTTTAATATTATAGTTCCCTCTATAAACCAATTCACTAACTTAATTACAGGAATCTTTATTTTTACATAAACTGATTACCGACCTTATACAAACATGAAATGAAAATATAATTTAAAACAACGTTGATAATAAAAATTCTTTATTAATTATTAACAAACAAAAAAATACATAAATAAATAAATATCACAAATTAAATACTTCTTTATCAATCCACAGCAATTTTCTAATGTCAAAATAATGAAAAAAAAAGTTCGAATTTAAAATCTTTTTCAATTAACTTTTTAATCTCAGGTATTATTTCCGCATTTATGCGCGATATAATAGTGTTTAACGGCGAAGTGTTTCCCGCAAATTTTACATCGAAACCCGGCTTTCTTATCATGCGTCTTTTTATGTTTTAATAAATTATCATTCCTCGAGAACGATTTTAAACAAAGTTGACACATAAAATTTCTTTGCCCACTATGGCACGTCATATGTCTGTGTAAATGTTCTTTCCTCATAAAACTTTTTTTACAATGCTCGCAAACAAACGGTCGAAAACCTGAATGCAATTTTTCGTGTTGATATAAATGTTCGCGTCGTTTAAATACTTTCAAACAACGTTCGCAAGAAAACGATTTCGTCATTTTATTATTATCCCGTTTAATCTCTTTGATTTCTTGATTGGTGATATTCTCTGTTGCAATCGTATAAGATTGGTGTACATCTAAGTAATTTAAATTATCTTCGGTTTGGATTAATCCGAAATTTTGGGTTGAAACAACCCCCGAGGGGTTTACAACGACGGCGATTTTTTCGGTTTCGTCGATTTTATTTTGGGTTATTTTAATAACTTCGCCGTTTTGGTTAACCGAAACGTTTATGTTGGGGATTGATTCTTCTTGTTTTAAATTATTTATAGATACGTTATTTGTTTCTTTGGTTGATTCCACATCTTTTATGTAAACTTGCCCGTTTCGTTTAAAATCGTCGGTGTGTCGGTAATTGTTAAAATAAGTTGAGAGCATTTTTTCTGATGAAACGCAATGTTTTTGGAACGAAAATGACTCTTCCAGGTTTTTTAAACAATCCGAACAAACCACTTTTGGTAAACAATCGCTTTCTGATACCTAAAACATAATCAAATTAAATAAAAATTGTTTAAATTTATTTTTAAACATAACCTTAACTGAGAGACAAGCTTGGATCTTCGCTTGTAATTGCATTTTTTTTCCCTCCTCTTCGAATATGTTGATCTTTTTCTTTTCACGATTCGTAGCGCACAAACGGCACAACTCGTAGAAGTTAACGCGTTTATATCCGCTCATTTTTATTAATTATTTTTGGGGTTTTTTAAAGGAAAGCCGAATTCTTGGTTATGGATTCATCCATTTTTTGATTAATGACAGTTTGGGTTGGGGCGCCATCTCTTATCGCGCGAATAAAAATTATTAATTTTTGCAAATTAATTTTAAAAAAATAATTTTTTTTTTGTTATAATTCATTCGATTAGTTAATTTAAATAATTTAAACAAAAATTTATAATTAATTAAGTTTTTTGATAAATTTAAATAATTTTAATTCAAAGCGAAGCGCCATCTCTTAACGGAACTCCGAAATGTCATTAATAACATTACCTCAAAATTATTTTATTATTTTTTTTTAACTATATAGGTCCCTGCAGTCGGTAACTAATAAAATTCAGTTTTTCTTAAACATCTTGAAAACGGACAATAATTTTTTTTTATAACTATTAGCAATCGATAGGGATGACCCAGGGGGAAGGATGACAGACACGAAACGAGGGATAGAAACTGTGGGGAATACCAGCTAGCGGCGGAGTTGGTGAAGAGAAGTATTAATTATGACGACATGAAGAGAGGGCAGCAAGGGATTTTATCAAAAAACTAGACGGGGGAGGGGAGAAGCCAGAGAAAAGCGAGGGGTTGAAAATGGTGTTCTGGAATGTAGCGGGGATTACGAATAAGGGAGGGCAGTTCTGGGAATATCTGAAGAGATTTGAGGNTTTTCTGTTATTTTT
Source organism: Onthophagus taurus (assembly GCF_000648695.1). Lineage (NCBI taxonomy): Eukaryota > Metazoa > Arthropoda > Insecta > Coleoptera > Scarabaeidae > Onthophagus > Onthophagus taurus. The sequence goes on along the minus strand of NW_019280591.1, from coordinate 362,581 downwards.
GTTACATTACTTATGCAATTTGAGATACTGATTTAAGTTTTTTTGAGTCCTTTTTTTTCTTTCTTATTGTATTTTTTTAGTGGCACAGCTTGAATTGGGTTTGTCCTGTGCTGTGTCCCGTGAGCGTAAATAAATAAATAAATAAATAAAAATAAATTATACCAGAAGTTAGCAACAATAAAGATAGCAATTTAATTTTTAAATATCAATACTAAAGAAAATTAAATCAAATAGATTTAATTTATCCTTTTTATAATTTTATTTTGTAGATAAAAGTTTATTGATTGACCAGTTTTTATTTTGGTTGTTAAAGAATAATAATAATAATAATAACAACATTTTGGTAACTAATGAAACTAATGAAACATGGAAAATAACTGACTTGATTTCTAACATCGGTTTGCCACAAATACCAACCTTAATTTTTGATTTTTTTTTTATTATATTTTTGTTACAAATTTTAACACATTTTATAAAAATTAAGAATATATCAAAATGACATTGACATTTCAACCGGAGTACAAATATGTCAAAATTGAGGTTGATATTTTAAACCTGAAATGATTTCTACATAGCAACAGTGCTAGTGTAAAATTAGAACTAACACTATACCTAGAACTAGAATCATTCGGGTTTAGCCGTCTTTAGAGACGTGCGGCTAAATCCGAATGTTTTTAGTTCTTGGTTTAGTGTTAATTCTAGTTTTACACTAGCACTATCGCCAATATTAACACAAGACCTAGAACTAGAATCATTCGGGTTTATCCGTCTTGACAGACGTGCGGCTAAATCTGAGTATTTCTAGTTCTAGGTCTTGTGTTACTTCTACTTTTCGTTTAATAGAGATATACCACAACCTAACGCTGAATAACAATTAACACTAGGTCTAGTGTTAGTTCTAGTTTTAGTTCATTAGCAATATACAACAACTTAGCGCAATCTACCGCTAACTAACTTTACTTAGCACTGTCACTAGAACTAACACTAGACCTAGAACTAGAAACAATAGGGTTTAGCCGAATGTCTCTTAAGACAGCTAAACCCAAATGTTTCTAGTTCTAAGTGTAGTACTTTATTGTACCACTGTAGTAGTTTCGTAACTGTAGTTAAATGATATTGTGTCAATTCACATTTCTATTCATCGATAGATGGAGCTTTTTATTTTTCAAAACTTTTTGGTGTTTATTATTTCATACAGAAAATGATAAAGAGTGAGGTTGATGTGAATCAAAATTAAATATGTATATTAAATTAAAAAAAAATAGCCTAAAGAAGATTTTTAAAAATGATTTCTTAATAACCACTTTTAGATATTGTTAAACAGTGGGAGAACAAAAGCCGGGAAAAGCCCGGGCAAAGGAACAGAATCATCCCCAATTACAACTACATATGTCTGCCGTAGTTGTCGTCTTCTTTAGAAGGTCCTGTTTCGACTCGTTCGTCGTCCGGGGCGCGGGGCGAATCCACCGCGCACGCCCGAGTCGTTTTAGCCCCTAGAACGAAGCGTGCGCCCCAAACCGACCGTCATCGTCCAGTTGAAACCTGCTCCGTTTCGCGGAAACTTCGTCACCAACAGAATAAAACTTGTCTTAGAACAGTGCTCAACGATCATTGAGTGAAAAATCTGTATTGTTGAAAATTGTGCGATTTATTTTGAAATATTTAAAGAAGATCGAAAAAGGCAGATTCAATAAAACGATTCGGAAATTGGTATGTTATGATAATAATAATTAGTAAATAAATTTTAAAATTAGAAAAATATTATTTTTAATTAATTTTTGTATTTTGATGGCTTTGTTTTGTTGCGAAAGGGTATGGGGAGGAAAAATTAGGTCACAGCCGTTGGAGTGAAGGCGGTAAACACGGGGTAGTAATTAGGCCTACGGCTTTTAAGCCGTTCATAAAAGAGGAAAACTCTGCAAGAACTAATTGCGACGTGCCGCCCTTTTAACTGCTCAAGTCTCGGACCACTTCTTCAACGAGGCAAAACGCAAAAGAGGCGCGAGAGCTTTTTCTAGCGGCGGCTGCAGCTCTTACTTTTCACTACTATTACTTTTTTTGCCCACCCTTTTTTTTCTTAACTTTTCCCCCATTTAAATTCGTCCCTCGAAGCAGCACTACGTTTTAATCTAATTAAAGCAAGTTAATTTCTAGACTACTTCAATAATTTCTTATTTTTTGATTTTGATTAAACGGTTTATGTTAATTACTTGAAGATCTGGTACGGTAATTAGTAATTTTAGCTCAATTTGTAACGGAAACGGAAACACTTGCTTCGATTAACGTTTGCAAATCGGTTGACCAAAACTAGCCCCTAAACCAAACTCTTGATTAATTGTAACCGTCTCTGTAAATTAACTTTGATTCTAATTAAATTAATTTCTTATTGTTTCAGAGTTCGTTTGTTAATAAGAAAATGCTGAGAAGATAATTATTTGTTATTACGTCAAGTTAAGTAAAATGAATTTCCCGCTTTTCTTGGTTTCTTCGCTTCTTTGTCTGTGTATTTCGCAGGCGATTTCATCTTCCTCCAACTGCACGACGTAAGTAAATGAAACGAAAACGAAAAAAGTCGGTCGTTTAATTTAACTTTTCGCCCGAGAGCGAAATTGGAATTTATGTATCCATCGCGGAAAAGCTGCAAATTTAGTTCAGTCTCGGAAAAAGTAATAATTAAAAAAGGCGCTGTTGGTGACTCGAGGGTAACGACAACGGGGAAACACCTCCTCGATAATACGAGGCCGTCGTAAATCAAAATCGAACGCGCTCCTAAATAGATTTGATTACGTAAACAACGAACCCCACCGGTGTCGTTACATAATGTCTTAATTGGAACGTATTGTCCTTTCTCATCCTCAATAATTATATAGTAAAACCTCGATATAACGGATTAAATACGGAAAAACTTTGTTGTATAAATAATCCTAGTTAGAAATTCAAATATAAAGTTAATATAACCCTTTGTGTCCCGACGGTACTTTAAAGTACCGGTAGTTTTGTCATCTATTCGGCGCATTTAGAACTGTCGGTACTTTCTACTATACAAGAAAGAATCTATATAAAAAATGATACAATGGTACATTTTAAGAAGAAAGGATTGAGCTTTAATTTAAAATAAGTCTTATTCCTTAATTTCAATAAATACGACTTCCAGGAATTTTTAAATTAGCATCTTTTAGTTTATACGAAAATGTAAGTTTTGTTTCAACCTTTTTTTTCTCAATATTTTTCCAATCCAACGCAACAATTATTATACATCATTTTAAAGAGAAAGCTTTGAACTTTAATTTAGAATAAGTCTCATTCCTTAATTTCAATAAATACGGCTTCCAGGAATTTTTAAATTAGCATCTTTTTTGACACTTTTAGGTTATACGAAAATGTAAGTTTTGTTTCAACATTTTTTTTCTCAATATTTTTCCAATCCAACCCAACAATTATTATACATCATTTTAAAGAGAAAGCTTTGAGCTTTAATTTAGAATAAGTCTCATTCCTTAATTTCAATAAATACGGCTTCCAGGAATTTTTAAATTAGCATCTTTTTTGACACTTTTAGGTTATACGAAAATGTAAGTTTTGTTTCAACATTTTTTTTCTCAATATTTTTCCAATCCAACCCAACAATTATTATACATCATTTTAAAGAGAAAGCTTTGAGCTTTAATTTAGAATAAGTCTCATTCCTTAATTTCAATAAATACGGCTTCCAGGAATTTTTAAATTAGCATCTTTTTTGACACTTTTAGGTTATACGAAAATGTAAGTTTTGTTTCAACATTTTTTTTCTCAATATTTTTCCAATCCAACCCAACAATTATTATACATCATTTTAAAGAGAAAGCTTTGAGCTTTAATTTAGAATAAGTCTCATTCCTTAATTTCAATAAATACGGCTTCCAGGAATTTTTAAATTAGCATCTTTTTTGACACTTTTAGGTTATACGAAAATGTAAGTTTTGTTTCAACATTTTTTTTCTCAATATTTTTCCAATCCAACCCAACAATTATTATACATCATTTTAAAGAGAAAGCTTTGAGCTTTAATTTAGAATAAGTCTCATTCCTTAATTTCAATAAATACGGCTTCCAGGAATTTTTAAATTAGCATCTTTTTTGACACTTTTAGGTTATACGAAAATGTAAGTTTTGTTTCAACATTTTTTTTCTCAATATTTTTCCAATCCAACCCAACAATTATTATACATCATTTTAAAGAGAAAGCTTTGAGCTTTAATTTAGAATAAGTCTCATTCCTTAATTTCAATAAATACGGCTTCCAGGAATTTTTAAATTAGCATCTTTTTTGACACTTTTAGGTTATACGAAAATGTAAGTTTTGTTTCAACATTTTTTTTCTCAATATTTTTCCAATCCAACCCAACAATTATTATACATCATTTTAAAGAGAAAGCTTTGAGCTTTAATTTAGAATAAGTCTCATTCCTTAATTTCAATAAATACGGCTTCCAGGAATTTTTAAATTAGCATCTTTTTTGACACTTTTAGGTTATACGAAAATGTAAGTTTTGTTTCAACATTTTTTTTCTCAATATTTTTCCAATCCAACCCAACAATTATTATACATCATTTTAAAGAGAAAGCTTTGAGCTTTAATTTAGAATAAGTCTCATTCCTTAATTTCAATAAATACGGCTTCCAGGAATTTTTAAATTAGCATCTTTTTTGACACTTTTAGGTTATACGAAAATGTAAGTTTTGTTTCAACATTTTTTTTCTCAATATTTTTCCAATCCAACCCAACAATTATTATACATCATTTTAAAGAGAAAGCTTTGAGCTTTAATTTAGAATAAGTCTCATTCCTTAATTTCAATAAATACGGCTTCCAGGAATTTTTAAATTAGCATCTTTTTTGACACTTTTAGGTTATACGAAAATGTAAGTTTTGTTTCAACATTTTTTTTCTCAATATTTTTCCAATCCAACCCAACAATTATTATACATCATTTTAAAGAGAAAGCTTTGAGCTTTAATTTAGAATAAGTCTCATTCCTTAATTTCAATAAATACGGCTTCCAGGAATTTTTAAATTAGCATCTTTTTTGACACTTTTAGGTTATACGAAAATGTAAGTTTTGTTTCAACATTTTTTTTCTCAATATTTTTCCAATCCAACCCAACAATTATTATACATCATTTTAAAGAGAAAGCTTTGAGCTTTAATTTAGAATAAGTCTCATTCCTTAATTTCAATAAATACGGCTTCCAGGAATTTTTAAATTAGCATCTTTTTTGACACTTTTAGGTTATACGAAAATGTAAGTTTTGTTTCAACATTTTTTTTCTCAATATTTTTCCAATCCAACCCAACAATTATTATACATCATTTTAAAGAGAAAGCTTTGAGCTTTAATTTAGAATAAGTCTCATTCCTTAATTTCAATAAATACGGCTTCCAGGAATTTTTAAATTAGCATCTTTTTTGACACTTTTAGGTTATACGAAAATGTAAGTTTTGTTTCAACATTTTTTTTCTCAATATTTTTCCAATCCAACCCAACAATTATTATACATCATTTTAAAGAGAAAGCTTTGAGCTTTAATTTAGAATAAGTCTCATTCCTTAATTTCAATAAATACGGCTTCCAGGAATTTTTAAATTAGCATCTTTTTTGACACTTTTAGGTTATACGAAAATGTAAGTTTTGTTTCAACATTTTTTTTCTCAATATTTTTCCAATCCAACCCAACAATTATTATACATCATTTTAAAGAGAAAGCTTTGAGCTTTAATTTAGAATAAGTCTCATTCCTTAATTTCAATAAATACGTAATAAATATATATTGAGTGAAATGTCAATTTGACAGTTAAACGTCAAACAATAAAAGTGACGTTTTAATATTTAAAATTGATTCTTAATTTTAATGTTATATCGTACAAAAATCGACATTGGAGAAATAAATTTCGTTGTTTACAACTTTAAGATTCAATTTTGTCAATGTCAATGTGGAAAAAAGATTTTTGTATATTTAAAGTCATTGTTAAACGTCATTAATAAATCTTATACGATTTGATTGATATTGGTGACGTATATTAAATTAATAAGTGTTAAAGTTAATCTAAAAATGTTAGAATTTCAAATGTTTAATAAAGATTTAAATAATAAAATTAATTTACTAAGAAATTTTATAAAAACAGAATGACAACCTTAAAATTGAAATGTCAATTTGACAGTTTAACGTCAAAACGTAAATGATATAAAAGTGACGTTTTAATAAATATTTTAAATTGATTCTTAATAAATATTAATGTTATATCGTACAAAAATCGACATTGGAGAAATTAATTTCGTTGTTTATAACTTTGTAAGTATTAAACGTTAAATTGAGTTTGCCAAAAAATAACCATTGATTTTGGTAAATTTTAAGTCATTGTCCAAGTTATTAATAGATCTTATACGAATTGTTTTTTGCGAAATTGTCATTTTGAAACTTCGAAACGTTAAAGTTAAGCTGAATATGCTAGAAATTCGTATATTTAATAATTTTAATAATAAAATTGGTTTTAAATTTTATAAAAATAGAATCATGGATAACCTTGAAATTGAAATGTCAACTTGACAGTTTAACGTCAAAAAGTAATTAAGTTACAAAAATGACGTTTCAACAAATTGATTTTTAAGTTTTCGCAATAAATGATAGAAAAATGAGTCTTTGAAAAAGAAACAGATCTTTTAAATGATATTTTTTGTTGTAATTTATTAAAATGCATAGCTAAGCCCGAATGTTTCAAAATTCTGGGTCTACTATCCGTGCAAAAAGTCCAGGCCCCTCACTTTAGAGATCGATATCTTCGCAACCGCTCCATAAAAAAAATTGCAACAAAGTTTGTTGTAATCACTGAACATTTCTACGTAACTTATGTTAATCTGAAAATTTTCGGATCCACGGTTTTCTTTTTACCGCGAATTAAATGAAAAATGTACCCGATTTTTTACGGAATTGGCAACTTTATCAACTTTGCGATTTTTTTTCTCGAAAACTATCGTACGAAAAAATTTGAATTTTGAACAGGTGGTAGTCTGATGTGCTCTCAATGAATGGCATATTTTATTTTTTCGATATTTCATATACTTTCGCGGAAAATCGCGGTTTAGTAAGACGCCGTTATGTCGAAAACGGTTGGGTGGATTTCCTCGCGGATTTCACCAAAATATGTCAAATAATGTTGGTTGTCGTATTCCGTTATCAGTTTTTCAAAATTAAGGATCCCTATTTTTTTAAGAACGATTTAATGGAATTACAAATTAAAAAGAAACAGAAATAAGCTCTACGGGGTGACGAGGGTTCCGGCCAATCGGAACAGATGGTGCGTCCCAGACAGGACGTCGCGCCTTATTTCTTTATGTAGGCAAGATAAAGGCGCGACGTACTGTCTGGGACGCACCATCTGTTCCGATTGGACGGAACCTTCCTCTCCCCGCATAGCTGATTTCTGTTTCTCTTTAATTTGTAATTCCATTAAATCGTTCTTAAAAAATTAGCGAGCCTTATTTTTGAAAAACTGATAACGGAATCCAAAAATCCGCGTTATTTGACATATTTTGGTAAAAACTGTGTTGAAACTCGCCAGGTCGTTTTCGTTATTACAATTGTGGTGATTGTAAACTCCTTATTGGTTGAAAATGGCAAACAAAACATTAGGAGTATGATCAAACACGTACTTCGCAATTGATTGCAACATTTCAACAAATGATTGTATAATTGAGTTGAAATACCTACATTTATGAACAAAAGATTGGGTGGGATGCCTATTTCTGGTATACAAACAATATTATTCTCAACATCCTGCAATAATTGTTGTTCCTGTTGCCATTATGAACATGTAATAAAGCAATTTTGGAAACTTGAGTTTTTATTTGTATTGATAATGTTTAAATAAAACCCTCCGTAAAGTGGTGCTTTATTTTCGTTAGAAACACTGGTTTTGTTGTAATACATTGCGGTATGTCTAGCTATTATTTTAACGTTCAACGAGAAAACGCGGAAATTAGTAATGAAGAGAATAAGGGGGCTCGGCCTCTCGACTAATTTAATTCATTTACACGCCGCCCCCACGTTAAGACCCCCTCTTATTTATCGACCACTCGTATGTATGTATATACACCGCAGAGTCTCTTTTAGTTCACGTTCAGTTTGAGATTCTCTTATCAAGAGAATCAAACTCATTTCGCAAACCCGGAGTTCTTTTCAAACAACTTCGTTACTGCTACTTTGAGTTTATGCATTTGAATTGAATCGGAGGGAGAGTTTCTTTTTAAAAAGAATGCGGGGTAATTTTCGCCCCTTCGTTTGGATAATAAACGCCCGAGCCCGTCAATTACTTCCGGTTGAATGGACTGACGGATTTTCCGGGAATTTCACAGTATAATAGGATTAACTCTTCGACGCGATGGAAGTTGGCTTATTTAAAATGCACATATATATGTACATATTAGAATTATTCGAACGAGTTAACTATATTTATTTCTGTTGTTTTTGTTATTGATTTCCGCCGAAATATTTCAACGGTGTATTTATACTATTTCATTTCAAAAGAGCTGTGTGATGTTATCATTATCGATATCGATATTAAATGTTTCTAGTTAATTGATAAAAAAGTAAAAAAAATGTAGTAGGAAGTTTTTTATTTATTTATTCAAAACCTGTAAGAATTATGCTATGCCGTTCGGTTGGTCGATTGCTAGGCAGTACGTTTGAATGTCCCCGGGGACATTTTGATCATAAATATTTATGTTACGAGACGAAACGTTCCAACATTTCACCCCCAATCCGCCAAAACCCTCCTTTTTTACCACCCCGCCTTAGTATGTGCATAGCAAACGAAGGTGGCGATCTCGACGTTTCATCATAAACGTATCTTTACATTAAAAAAAACAACACCAGCTTTAAATCATCGTTTAAACCACAATGACAATAAATCATAAATAAACGCGAAAGCAGTAAATCATCATTTCTTTTCTAATTCACGTTCTCCTTCTGGTTCGTACTCATTTATATTTTAGAGGTTAAGCTTTTGACAGCAAAAACGATGATTTACGAGAAAGAATTTTCGTACAACTACTAAATGTAATAACACCTCGATATAAAGGACCACGCTAAAACCCGAATCTTTCTAGAATATTCTGCTCGATTCTATTAGTCGATTTATAATTTAAGTTTAAAGTGACATTTATGTTATATATTGACGTTTAACTGTCAAATTGACAGTTTTAAGGTTATCATTCTGTTTTTTATAAAATTTTTTATTAAATTAGTTTTATTATAAAAATTATTATGAAGTATACGATTAACTTTAACGTTTCGAAATATCAAAATGACTATTTCACCAAAATCAATTCGTATAAGATCTATTAATAACGTTGATGAAGACTTTAAATTTACCAAAATCAGTGGTCACTTTTTGGCACACTCACATTAACGTTTAATGAACAAATTGAGACTTATGAGTTGTAAATTACGAGGTTTATTTCTCCAAACTCAATTTTTGTACGTTGAAAGTAATTCATATAAAATATTAATCCATCAAAACGTCACTTTTTTAGATTTTGTTTCGTTAATATCATTCCATTTATAAAATAAAAAAAAAAAAAATCATTTAAATGATCTGTTTCTTGTTCAAAAACACATTTTTGTATGATTTATTGCGAAAACTTACAAATAAATTTGTTAAACGTCATTTTTATGATTTAGTTACTTTTTGACGTTAAAGTGTCAAATTGACGTTTCGATTTTAAAGTTATTCTATTTTTATAAATTTTTTTATTAAATTAGTTTTATTATTGAAATTGTTATTAAATATATGAATTTCTAGCATATTTAGATTATTTAACGTTTCGAAATTTCTTTTCGACTTTAAATTTATTAATTATTGTGTTTAAACTAGTCGTCAACAGATGTCATATTGATTAAAAATAAAATAAAAAATTATCACACAATTATTGTCTTAAAAATACAAACAATAATAAAATGTGTTTTTGAAAAAAAAAACTGTTTCTCTTTCAAAAACACATTTTTGTATGATTTATTACGAAAACTTAAAAATCAATCTGTTGAAACGTCATTTTTATGACTTAGTTACTTTTTGACGTTTAACTGTCAAATTGGCAGTTTTAAGGTTATCATCATTCTGTTTTTTATAAAATTAGTTTTATTATAAAAATTATGAAATATACGAATTTGTAGATTAACTTTAACGTTCGATATCAAAATGACTATTTCACCAAAATCAATTCGTATAAGATCTATTAATAACGTTGATGAAGACTTTAAATTTACCAAAATCAGTGGTCACTTTTTGGCACACTCACATTAACGTTTAATGAACAAATTGAGACTTATGAGTTGTAAATTACGAGGTTTATTTCTCCAAACTCAGTTTTTGTACGTTGAAAGTAATTCATATAAAATATTAATCCATCAAAACGTCACTTTTTTAGATTTTGTTTCGTTAATATCATTCCATTTATAAAATAAAATACAAAAAAATATTATTTAAATGATTTGTTTCTTTTTCAAAAACACATTTTTGTATGATTTATTGCGAAAACTTAAAAATCAATCTGTTGAAACGTCATTTTTATGACTTAGTTACTTTTTGACGTTAAAGTGTCAAATTGACGTTTCGATTTTAAAGTTATTCTATTTTTATAAATTTTTTTATTAAATTAGTTTTATTATTAAAATTGTTATTAAATATATGAATTTCTAGCATATTTAGATTATTTAACGTTTCGAAATTTCTTTTCAACTTTAAATTTATTAATTTTTGTGTTTAAACTAATCGTCAATAGATGTCATATTGATTAAAAATAAAATAAAAAATTATCCCACAATTATTGTCTTAAAAATACAAACAACAATAAAATGTGTTTTTGAAAAAAAAAACTGTTTCTCTTTCAGAAACACATTTTTGTATGATTTATTGCGAAAACTTAAAAATAAATTTGTTAAACGTCATTTTTATGACTTAGTTACTTTTTGACGTTAAACTGTCAAATTGACATTTCTATTTTAAGGTTATCATTCTATTTTTATAAAATTTCTTATTAAATTAATTTTATTATTTAAATTTTTATTAAACATTTGAAATTCTAACATTTTTAGATTAACTTTAAGACTTATTAATTTAATATACATCATTAATATCAAATCGTATAAGATCTATTAATGACGTTTAACGACTTTAAATTTACAAAAATCTTTTTTCCACATTGATATTAACAAAATTGAATCTCAAAGTTTGAAATTTATTTCTCCAATGTCGATTTTTGTACGATATAACATTAAAATTAAGCATCCATTTGAAGTATAGTTCATTTTTTTTCTATAATACCTGTCAAATTGTTGTAAAGTTGGCAAAATTAACAGAGAGTTTTGTTTTATCATGTTTTGAAGAAAATATGTCACATTGACGTTTGAGCTTTCGTTATTCAAAAAGAAAAGGTGCATAAAAAGTGTTGTGGGGTGTTTATTTTCCATTTATTTACCTAGAAAAGGTATATTATTCTATTTATTACTTTGTAGCACGTTTTTACAACAACGTGAAAATCGTATTTATCTAAAAATTGATTAGTATTTTAACCTCAACTAATTAGTTACTGAAAATGTTACTAAAAATCATGAAAACAACATAAATTTTATAAGGGTCCTAGATAATACCAACAGAAACCCTAAATAATTTACATTGATAAGTATTATAGAAAAAAAACGAACTATACATATTTATTAGAACGTTACTTTTATGTCATTTACTTTTTGACGTTTAACTGTCAAATTGACATTTAACTCCATTTTTCTAAAATTTCTTATTAAATTAACTTTATATTTGAATTTCTAACTAGAATTATTCATACAACAATGTTTTTCCGTATTTAGTCCGTTATATCGAGGTTATACTTTGTTGAATTTAAAAAATTGAAAAGTTGATTACACAGACGTCGGTTAAATGAATATGTATTATCTGAATTGCCACCGGCAATAAAGCTCCTTTCACATCGAAGCTTGGTAGATAAGCTTTTACAAAACCCTTCTGCGTTCTCACCCGTCGCGAACTTCCGACGTAGCACGCCCATAGAATTCAGTAGGTGGTTGATAAGAACGGAAATAGGAAACGTGAATTTTTAATAAACATCATGCTGCCGGTGAAGCTTTTCTTTATACTTCCACTGTCAGAGTTCGAGCAAACCGGCTTTTGAGATCAACTTTTTCGGGAAGACGGTATAAAATTGGGGCAAAAGTAGGGCGTTGGCATCCAACTGAAAAATAAATTCCTTAACCTTAACCTCAAATTATCTCGCAAAATAGAAACATTTTTTTTATTAGAAACAAAACTAATTAACTTTTTTCGAGATCGTGACGTTTTCCATTTTAAACCCTTCTTCTCACTTCTCGAGCTAAATGGAGTCGCATTAGAAAACTTCCAGAGGGGTACGAAAGAAGTTTTTCAACCACCTCCGAGAAAAGGGAAAGAAAAGTGTCGGCCTTTCGAAAGACCTTAATTGCCCGTTTCTTATCGATCTCCACCGTGCGCCCCCTTTTGTCTTTACCGTCTTTTTTGGGCGAGTCAAATCGCATTCGAAAATAATTGGATTATTACCCGGTTCAAATTTAGAGATATCTTAGAATCGGTTGTTCACCTCAAAGGATTAATTTTCCTGTAATTACCTTTAATATTTTCTTTTTTTTTCTGTTTTCTAGAGGTGTTTCGATTGTAGCACCTGAATTAGCAGTTCCTGGTAAAACAACGGCGATTTTCGTCACCTTTCAAGGACCGTTAAGCGTGGAACCCGTAAACGTGACGATAAAACTTGAACCGGAAGACGAAGAAAGTACTCAAGAACCAATAGAAACCGTACAAGAAATCAAAAGTAAGCGAACAAACTTTTTTGTGATAACTTTTACAGCATCGAATTCGAATGAAACCAAATTTTCACCTATTCGAACCGTGAACGATTGGGGGGACAAATTAAATCACGCCGTACGACGACGACGAGTCCTTTCCGCCCGCAGGTTACATCAAAGGAACGGGAAGGGGGCGGCGAACCATGAGGTGGAGAGGCAAATTTAGGGTGACAATAATTCGGCTCACTGAACCGCGAAATGCCCTCCACGATTTGAGTTGGAATTTAATCGATAAATGATCGCGATTATTTTTTTACAATTTTATTAAAATCCTGTTTTAACTAACGTGGGTTTGTTAGGGGTGATTTTTCCTTCGAATTCCCCAAATTCCTTGTTTGTAAGCGGGGATTTAGGTCCGGGATTTGACTGGAACGAAGTCTAATCGCCGTTTCCGATAGTTCTAAGACCAAAGGCTTAAGATATCCGGTTCTAAGGGGTAAATTGGAATTAAAACTTCCCCTTATATTTTGAATTTGAACGGTTTTGTAACTTAATTTAACTTTTTTAATAAACTTCGATAAGCTAAAAAATAAAAGTTAAAAATAACGTGATTAAATTAAGTTTTATAAAAATCATCCGGTTAACGAGTTTTCCTATTTTTATAAGATTAAAATAAAATTGAAGCCCCCGACGCAAATAGGGTTATTCCGAAATTGGGTCATCTATTAAAATTAACGTCCGGGCAGGAGATGATTACTACGGTTTGCTCCGGCTTATTCCCTTTTACTCCGATTTACTCTATTTTACTCCAGGCATACGACGACGTACAACCCCGGATATGGCGCGAAAACGAAATATCCGGGAACGATTCGCTAAAAAAATACCTAATCTGATTACCTGACGCAATCCAATTCTGGGATTTCCGTTTTTTTACACTTTACTTCTCCCCATAAAAAAAATATTACAAAAAAAATGATTAAAAACGATCAACTACTTCAATATTTCCAAAATGATCATTATTCCTCCGTTTCAAAGTCAATATTCAATAAGCTGTCCGAATGGAAAAGCGATGTTACTACGCAAACAGAGAGCTTTTTAACTTTGTGTCGATCAAACTATTCGATTTTAGACCTACTTATTTCCTAAAAGCCAAGTTTGATATCAACACGAAGAGTGTGCCCCTAAATTAATTAATTCGAACTTGAGGTTGAGTTGACTTATAGAGTTGAGTTTGAGTTAACGAAATTATTCTTATTTGAAATTGACAGCTTTATCAAATTAATTTTTTTTATTAAATATAAGACTTACTTAATTCCTCTTTTATAACACAACGAAGTTTTATTAATAATAAGCGTCTTATTGTCTACAATTTGCTTTCAATATTCTATCCAGTCAAATATACACAGTACAATATACCCTCTATACAATATACTCTCTACCCTCCACTCCTATCATCTCCACACCCTCTGCTCCTCGCCCCAATCACCTCCCTCTCCACAACTTTATATATATAGTCTAGAAGTACTCTAGTAAGTTTCTGGACTTCAAAAACAAGAGTGGAATTACAACGACGAAACACCAAGCAACAAGATAAAGTTTAAAGCTATTATGACCATACATGAATCTTCAAGAAAATGTTACTTATTAATGACGGCTGTTATTAACTTCACTAACAGTATTGGAAACTGCGTGAAGAAGGCTGTAATAATACTAAGAAAACTCTAGGGTTTGAAAAAAACATGGAATTATACTAGAGAGATGCCATACTGCAGAAAATTGTCTAGGATTACTCTAGTTAGTCTCTGGAGTGGAGAACAATACTAGAATTACAACGATATGCCACGAAATAGCGAAAAACTGTTAGAAATTATGCTCCCTAAATTCCATATTGCAAGAAAAATCGGAAATGACACTTATAAGATTCTGAATGACAAGGTGACGTTTATAATTATTTTGACAAGACCTCAGATGATATGGAGAAGTCTGGAATTTTATTAAGAAGATTGTGTGAAAAAGGCTGTAATTATGCTGAGACCTTTGATTATATATAATATGGATTGAGCCATCGAGAGAGATAGCTTGCGCAAGGTGATCGAACCGAGATAGACATAGAAGCGTACTGACATATAATGGGCGTGCGTTANATTGTGTGAAAAAGGCTGTAATTATGCTGAGATTCTAAGAGAAGTTTTAGAACTAGAGTAGAATGATGCCATACTGCGGGGATAGTCTAGAGGTGCACTACACCCTCTCAGCAAGTGCTCCAGCGTCTCAAAATCTTCTCCACACAACCTACACCAACCCTCCGCAACTTCCGCCGAGTACCTGTTTCTCTCCTCATTGCCACAACGGAATCTGGCCACCAATCCCTTCCTTTCCTCATCTCCTTTCATCAATAGACACTTTGACAGTTCCTCTCCCTTCCCGTATCTGTAACCTTCTCTCCTGCCTCTGTATGTTCCTGTCCCTATCCTTTAGTTCTCTCCACTTTTGGGTTGTCGATCTTACTTAGTGAATATCCCACTCTCCTATAATATCCTTATTACTTTCCTATCTCCCTGTCCATAAATCAACCTTCTCCCCGAGATTTTCCTCCAGCACTCTCCCAGGGTCTTGCAATGCGGTCTTCTTTCTATCCTTTCCTACAAAATTTTATTATTTTATTCCTAACCGGGTTAAAGAAAAGAATTTTGACAGTTCTAGTATTGCATTACCACGAGGGGTATATCGCAGGGGAATTTTGGTGTACAATCTTCAGGAATTAGTAAGGAATTAGTGGGGAATTTCTCTGGAAATTCGGGGAATTAATAAGAGAATAATGGAATTAGTAGGGAATTAGTGGGGAATTAGTATGGAATTAGAAGCAAATTGGAAGAATCTGGAAGCGAAGTAGATTGCGCAAAATGGCGTCGTGTAGCATAAAACTGCAAACGCGTGATCGCCCTCTTTGATTTTGGTTCTACAAACGCATGGGTGTAATTGGAGAATGGATGAAGGAGGAAGCTAAAAAATTTGGCATCAGAATTATGGGATTTTCCTCAGACGGCGATACTCGGCTTTTAAGAGCTATGCGTTTAAATACTTTGAAGTCTCGTTTAGCACCTGAATATAAAAAAAATAACAAAACAACCCCAAAAGATTCTGAGCTACTCCATTCTTTGCCAGTTCCAGATTGGGAGTGGTACCACTGCAACTTCGAAAAAAATGATGAATGTTATGTACAGGACACCACCCATATTTTAACAAAAATGCGTACTCGTTTCCTAAAATCAGGAATAAATTTGCCAATTGGGAAATACACTGCCACCTCTAGTCATCTCAGGGAATTGATCTTAAAGGTTCCAAAAGACAAACATCTCCTGACAGATTCTGATCTCAAAAGTGAAGACAAGATGAATTTTGCATCCGCAGAAAAAATGTGCAGTTTGATAGTAATTGAACAACTGAATAAGGAAATTCCGCAAAGTGAAGGTAGTGTGGCGTATCTTAAGCTTATGTACTACATCGAATCGTCGTTCTTAAATTCCAGCACTGAGTTGGGTACTAGATTATATCGCATTTGGTATGTTGTATTTTTTACTAGGATCTGGAGAGCCTGGATTCAAGGAAAAAAAGAATATCAAATAACAGATAACTTTTTAACCAGTAATTGATTAAACTAATATGGCTTGAGTTAAAACCAGAGATGTTCAGTATCGGTATTTTTGGTAGCCAAGCATGTGAATCCTTATTTCGGGCTGCCAGGTCCATGACCTCCACGTATTCAACAATAATAAATTTNGGCTGAGACTAGAGAAGTTTTAGAACTAGAGTAGAATGATGCCATACTGCGGGAATAGTCTAGAGGTGCACTACACCCTCTCAGCAAGTGCTCCAGCGTCTCAAAATCTTCTCCACACAACCTACACCACCTCTCCACAACTTTCGCCGAGTACCTGTTCCCTCTCTCCTCATTGCCACAGCAAAATCTGGCCACCAATCCCTTCCTTTCCTCACTCCTTTCATCAATAAATACTTTGACAGTTCCTCTCCCTTCCCGTATATGTGACCTTCTCTCCTGCCTCTGTATGTTCTTGTCCCTATCCCTTAGTTCTCTCCACTCTTGGGTTGTCGATCTTACTTAGTGAATATCCCACTCTCCTATAATATCCTTATTACTTTCCTATCTCCCTGCCTATATACAGGGTGTCACACAAAAAACGCCCCAAGCTGTAACTCTGTTATTTACATTCCGATTTTCATATCGATCAAATGAAATGGTTTTATAAATACTATGATTCATGATACAAATAATTTTTTCCAACGCCATCTTCAATTTTAAGCGATTATTAACTTTTGTTTTTCAAATAGCTGCGTATATTTTTCTTCACGTCATTGGATAGAGATTGTTCTTCTGAATCCATTGATGTACAATACATCCTTTTTGAATGTAAGTTTAGCAGAGAAAAGTCACACAAGAATGCCGCAAGCTGTAATTCTGTCATTTACATTCCGATTTTCATGAGCGAGGTATCAAATGCAAAGGTTTGCTGAATACTATGATTCATGCTACAAATAAACTTTTTCCAACGCCATCTTCAATTTAAAGCGATTATCAACTTTTGATTTTCAAATTGCTCGGTAAGTTTTTCTTCACGTTATTGGATAGAGATTTTTTTTTGAATCCATGAATGTACATCAATGTACAATACATCAACATTAATTATAATTGTAGTAGAGAAAAACATTAAAATAGTTTCCGAACATTCTCTGAAAGTCACTTGTGGTATACTGTAGTGTGCCATGGGAAAAAATAAAAAAAAACAACTTATAAGTATCATTTACAACTGCTTCGGGCATTGAAATAACATTTAATGACTGTTATCAGTTTTGCGCGTTATTTTTTTCTATGGCACACTAGAGACAATGTTCGGAAAATGTTTTAATTGTTTTTCTCTGCTAAAATTACAATTAATGTTAATCTATTGTATATCAATGGGTTCAGAAAAAAAATCTCTATCCAATAACGTGATGAAAAACATACCGAGCAATTTGAAAATCAAAAGTTGTTAATCGCTTGAAATTGAAGATGGCGTTGGAAAAAGTTTATTTGTAGCATGAATCATAGTATTCATCAAACCATTTCATTTGATAGCTAGGTCATGAAAATTGGAAGGTAAATGACAGAG
>NW_019280591.1:313639-333759 GCF_000648695.1 Onthophagus taurus | reverse complement strand
TAGAAAATTAAAGGTGATGGAGAAAAACGTTTCCCATAAAAATTAATGATAATGAATCAAGATAACATAATCCATAGTCAATGCCACCATAGATATCACCATTTCTTAGGTTCAGGCCAGGAATCCTCAAAATATCAAATTGACAATCATCTGCGTCAAATTCTGTTATAAGTAGAAAACTGAAGGTGATAGAGAAAAACGTTTCCCATAAAAATTAATGATGATGAATCAAGATAATATAATTCATAGTCAATGCCACCATAGATATCACCATTTCTTAGGTTCAGGCCAGGAATCCTCAAAATATCAAAATTGACAATCATCTGCGTTAAATTCTTTTATAAATAGAAAATTAAAGGTGATAGGGAAAAAATGAAGAACGAAAATTATCATGAGTATGTGCTAAATATGATGTCTATTGCAAAACAAGAAGACGTTGAAGAAAAAGCGGTTATGCAGTACAAAAATAGTAGTAAATATTACAAAAATATAGGGTTCGATAGGTCTATTTCTTATTGTTTTAGAATAAATCTAAAAATGAACTTTTTTTATAAAATTTCTAAACGCCGCCAAAATCTAATGTTGTCGAAGAAATGAAATTTACAGTTTCCTGTAAATTACGGGGCGGTATTTAAATTACGGGGTATTATTTTTCTGGTATTTAAAAATAAATAATTATGTTTATTACACCAACTGTTAATACGGAAATATTTAATGGATTGCATTGTTTTGGATTGGAGATATATGTTTTTTAACTTTTAGTTATAGTACCGTAATTTACAGGAAACTGTAAATTTAATTTCTTCGACGACACTAAAAAGAATTTTTAGTGTTTTTAGCTTTATTCTAAAACAATAAGGAATAGACCTGTCGAACCCTATATTTTTGTAATCATAAAAAAATAACAAATTTAATTTTTCACTATTTTTTTGTTATTTAGTTATTTTTTATACCTAGAACTAGAATCATTCGGATTTAGCCGTCTTTACAGACGTGCGCCTAAACCCAAATGATTCTAGTTCTAGGTATAGTGTTAGTTCTACATAGTAACAGTGCTAGTGTAAAACTAGAACTAACACTAGACCTAGAATTATAACTAGACCTAGTTATGATAAGGATGTTACTTTTTTTCAAGCAAGACTTTTCCTTTGCAAAACTACCCAATGCATGTACTGTTACTATTAAGCTATAGTAGTTTCATAACTACTTACTGCATTCATATATTGCGAGCTATATGAAATTCTCGGTATTTTGTTACCGAATTTGTTTCGTTGTTCCGTAATTCGATTATTATTATCCCACATGTATTGTAAATTGTAATGATTTACGATTTTGATATATAATTTTGTTTTTTAGGTTTACGTCAACGTTGAAGATCGCGATTATTGGTTACCGAATCAACCGGTTGATTTAGACCCGGTTGTTGCTGAGTTATCTTCTTTGGTTTGCCTTTTAGGGGGGAAATCGAGTGGGAATGATTTAAAATTTGACCCTAGAATAAGGTTAGTTCTATTAATAAACGTTTTTTTTTAATTATTACAATCTTATTTAGCGAAGAACGTTACCCCTCATCGATAACTGGAGAAGTAGACTTTTTAGAAGCGGGATTATCATTTTTTCAACGTCAATGCTTAAAGAAAAACGACTCAAAATTGA
Organism: Onthophagus taurus; assembly: GCF_000648695.1. Taxonomy (NCBI): domain Eukaryota; kingdom Metazoa; phylum Arthropoda; class Insecta; order Coleoptera; family Scarabaeidae; genus Onthophagus; species Onthophagus taurus. Next base: position 332,103 of record NW_019280591.1, on the reverse strand, counting down.
GCGTTTTATCATACAGGCAGAGAGGATCCGGCGCCGGGCCATCAAACCGAAGAAAACCCCCGGAAAGTTTAGTCGGGGGAACTCATTTCGATCAATTATGGTTATGGAAGTGTTTCAATTATACGTAATTATTTAAAAAAATCGTTTAATAAAGTACTTATAATAAAGTAATTCTTTTAGATCTACGATCGCTTCGAGTGGATTAACAATTCAAGCGCCTCAAGAACCGGGGAAATGGTCCGTTTGGGCTTTGACTGTATCGAATTCGGGGGGACTTCGATTTTCCCCGCAAACAACTGTCAATGTTTTTAGACCGTTGGAGGTTGAATTTCGACTTCCTAATACTATAAAAGTTCGGGAAACACTTGAAGTCGATGTTAAAATCGTGAATAACATTAATGCTTGTATGGATGTAAGTAAATAACGGAAACATCATTGCAAATAATTTTTTTTTGGTGATATTGAGGTAAAATTTATGATTTTAGGTTACTGCTTTACTTGCATTAAGTGAAGGTGCACAATTTTTAAGTAACGGGTTATTATACGTAACGGAAAGATTACGTTTAGGACCAAACGGTGCAACTTCATTAGTTGTTCGCCTTTTAGTAACAACCCCTGGATTAAAAAATTTAACAGGTAAATAAACAATTACTCTGTCNACTGTTACTATTAAGCTATGTTGTATTATGTGTGGGGCAGTGTAAATGCATAGTAGTTTCGTAACTACTTACTGCATTCATATATTGCGAGCTATATGAAATTCTCAGTATTTTGATACCGAATTTGTTTCGTGATTCGATTATTATTATCCCACATGTATTGTAAATTGTAATGATTTACGATTTTGATATATAATTTTGTTTTTTAGGTTTACGTCAACGTTGAAGATCGCGATTATTGGTTACCGAATCAACCGGTTGATTTAGACCCGGTTGTTGCTGAGTTATCTTCTTTGGTTTGCCTTTTAGGGGGGAAATCGAGTGGGAATGATTTAAAATTTGACCCTAGAATAAGGTTAGTTCTATTAATAAACGTTTTTTTTTAATTATTACAATCTTATTTAGCGAAGAACGTTACCCCTCATCGATAACTGGAGAAGTAGACTTTTTAGAAGCGGGATTATCATTTTTTCAACGTCAATGCTTAAAGAAAAACGACTCAAAATTGAGCGTTTTATCATACAGGCAGAGAGGATCCGGCGCCGGGCCATCAAACCGAAGAAAACCCCCGGAAAGTTTAGTCGGGGGAACTCATTTCGATCAATTATGGTTATGGAAGTGTTTCAATTATACGTAATTATTTAAAAAAATCGTTTAATAAAGTACTTATAATAAAGTAATTCTTTTAGATCTACGATCGCTTCGAGTGGATTAACAATTCAAGCGCCTCAAGAACCGGGGAAATGGTCCGTTTGGGCTTTGACTGTATCGAATTCGGGGGGACTTCGATTTTCCCCGCAAACAACTGTCAATGTTTTTAGACCGTTGGAGGTTGAATTTCGACTTCCTAATACTATAAAAGTTCGGGAAACACTTGAAGTCGATGTTAAAATCGTGAATAACATTAATGCTTGTATGGATGTAAGTAAATAACGGAAACATCATTGCAAATAATTTTTTTTTGGTGATATTGAGGTAAAATTTATGATTTTAGGTTACTGCTTTACTTGCATTAAGTGAAGGTGCACAATTTTTAAGTAACGGGTTATTATACGTAACGGAAAGATTACGTTTAGGACCAAACGGTGCAACTTCATTAGTTGTTCGCCTTTTAGTAACAACCCCTGGATTAAAAAATTTAACAGGTAAATAAACAATTACTCTGTCTTAAATTATGGTATACATTTCTCTAAAATTTATGGATTAAGGAAAGTTTGGAGAATTAACGAGTTTCTATCTATTTAATGTCATCTTAATTTAATTACGAGACACCCATTGTGTCAATACTATGGGAGATATTTGTCACGAAATGTACTAAAGAGACGTAAAGATGAAGCAGAACCAGAAAAGCGCTGTAAAAGGAAACGGTTCATAACTAAACTTATGTTTATGGCTGTAGTGGCCAGATCACGTTATGACAGTGCTAAAAAACAATATTTCAACGGCAAAATAGGACTCTGACTTTTTGTTTATAAAGAACTTGCAAAAAAGAAACAGCAAGAACCGAGCAAGAGGAACAATGGTGACCAAAAACATCGACTCTATTAACGCAGCAGAATGCAAAAAGATGATTATCGATAACGTTGTACCAGCCATTAGATCCAAGTAAATCCAATATCAAAATTGACAATCATCTGCGTTAAATTCTGTTATAAGTAGAAAATTAAAGGTGATAGAGAAAAACATTTCCTATAAAAATTGATGATAATGGATCAAGGTAACATAATTCATAACCAATACCACCATAGATATCACCACTTCTTAGGTTCAAGCCAGGAATTCTCAAAATATCAAAATTGACAATCATCTGCGTTAAATTCTGTTATAAGTAGAAAATTAAAGGTGATAGAGAAAAACGTTTCCCATAAAAATTAATAATCATGAATCAACATAACATAATCCATAGTCAATGCCATCATAGATATCACCATTTCTTAGGTTTAAGCCAGGAATCCTCAAAATATCAAAATTGACAATACTCTGCGTCAAATTCTGTTATAAGTAGAAAATTAAAGGTGGTAGAGAAAAACGTTTCCCATAAAAATTAATAATAATGAATCAAGATAACATAATCCATAGTCAATGCCACCATAGATATCACCATTTCTTAGGTTTAAGCCAGGAATCCTCAAAATATCAAAATTGACAATACTCTGCGTCAAATTCTGTTATAAGTAGAAAATTAAAGGTGGTAGAGAAAAACGTTTCCCATAAAAATTAATAGATAATGAATCAAGATAACATAATTCATAGTTAATGTCACCATAGATATCACCATTTCTTAGGTTCAAGCCAGGAATCCTCAAAATATCAAAATTAACAATCATCTGCGTTAAATTCTGTTATAAGTAGAAAATTAAAGGTGATAGAGAAAAACATTTCCTATAAAAATTGATGATAATGAATCAAGATAACATAATCCATAGTTAATGCCACCATAGATATCACCATTTCTTAGGTTCAGGCCAGGAATCCTCAAAATATCAAAATTGACAATCATCTGCTTCAAATTCTTTTATAAGTAGAAAACTAAAGGTGATAGAGAAAAACGTTTCCCATAAAAAATAATAATAATGAATCAAGATAACATAATCCATAGTCAATGCCACCATAGATATCACCATTTCTTAGGTTCAAGCCAGGAATCCTCAAAATATGAAAATTGACAATCATCTGCGTTAAATTCTTTTATAAGTAGAAAATTAAAGGTGATAGGGAAAAACGTTTTCCTTAAAAATTGATTATAATGAATCAAGATAACATAATTCATTGTTAATGTCACCATAGATATCACCATTTCTTAGGTTCAAGCCAGGAATTCTCAAAATATCAAAATTGACAGTCATCTGCGTCAAATTCTGTTATAAATAGAAAATTAAAGGTGATAGGGAAAAACGTTTTCCTTAAAAATTGATGATAATGAATCAAGATACTATAATACATAGTCAATGCCACCATAGATATCACCATTTCTTAGGTTCAAGCCAGGAATCCTCAAAATATCAAAATTGACAGTCATCTGCGTTAAATTCTTTTATAAATAGAAAATTAAAGGTGATAGGGAAAAACGTTTTCCTTAAAAATTGATGATAATGAATCAAGATAACATAATCCATAGTTAATGTCACCATAGATATCAGCATTTCTTAGGTTCAGGCCAGGAATCCTCAAAATATCAAAATTGACAATCATCTGCGTCAAATTCTGTTATAAGTAGAAAACTAAAGGTGATAGAGAAAAACGTTTCCCATAAAAATTAATAATAATGAATCAAGCTAATATAATCCATAGTCAATGCCACTATAGATACCACCATTTCTTAGGTTCAAGCCAGGAAACCTCAAAATATCAAAATTGACAATCATCTGCGTTAAATTTTGTTATAAGTAGAAAATTAAAGGTGATAGAGAAAAACGTTTCCTATAAAAATTGATGATAATGAATCAAGATAAGATAATTCATAACCAATGCTACCATAAATATCACCATTTCTTAGGTTCAGGCCAGGAATCCTCAAAATATCAAAATTGCCAGCAAACATCGCCAAAAACCATGAATGAATTGTGTTAAAAGTACCTTCGACGCATTAACTAAAGAAAAATTAGATAACGTGATCTTGACACTACAAAAGAGCGTGGAATCAACCATGATGGCCTCAGGAGGCAACAACTATGAATTGAATAAATTTGAATCTGAGTATCCTACAGAAAAACTTTTCGAAGGAAAGTTGTAGCAAACTGTATTCTTAACAAAATTGCTTTCTTGCGCTTTTGCTCTCAAACGCATAGATATCGAGAAATTTACGAAAATTCATGAATAAATTATGTGCAACCAAACTGCCACTGAAACAGCTGAATAGAATAAAGCAGTTTTCAAAGTTTTGTATACCATAATTTGGGACAAATTGTAAAGAGAAATGTATACCATAATTTGGGACAGATGTATTAAAATGTAATCTCTTTAAATTTATTAATTTTTAGTTGAAGTAAACGGTTATAGTTCACCAACTTGCGAAGGTACAGATGAAGGTTTAGCAAACACAACTTTAGTCGGAGCCGTTGTAAAATCATCGACAATTAAGGTGTTACACGAAGGAACGGTTCGCGTCGACACTGAAAGCGCGTATTTTTGCGCAAACGAAAACATAATCATTTCAAACAAAGATAATTTTAAATACGAGTGGATTAAGGCGCCGAGAAATCGGGAAAACGTCGTCGTCGAAGTGAAAATTGATCGAAAGCAAGGACCGGTACATCTTATTTTATCGGAAGGAAGAAACGTTAACGATAAAAGTTATAAAATAACCATCGGTGATGTTGGGAACACGGAAAGTTATATATCAAGAGGAAAACACGGTTAATTAACAAAATTAATTCAATTTAACTTAAATAATAATGTTTATTTTAGATTATTCAATCCAATTGCAAAGGAAAAAAACGAAAGGGATTTTATCGAGGGATGAATGGAGAACGTTTTGGTTAAGTTGGGATAAAAACATATTAAAATTCGGTTCTGGTTCAATTCCGAACAATAATAACAACACTTTATTATCGATTAATTTAGATCGGAAAATTAAGTTGGAGAATTTGGGTTTTTCCTCGAATTGGGGTACTCACGCCGAGTTTAGAGTGTGGAATTTTAACGATGAAGCCGGTTACAGCCAAGTTCTTCATTTGGAGACTCCGAAATCGCTCGTTCCCGGTTCCGAATCGGGCCGTTTGATCGTTTCGAGCGGTTTGGCCCTAAAAATATTTCCGAAATTACAAAAAACCGGCGATTTATCGTCGTCGATCGCATCATTGACCGGATTAATTTGTTTGGATCAACTAAAATTAAAAAATCAAACGTTTAAAGATGAAATTTTAAAGAAAATTCCCGGGGAAGTCCAAAATATTTTATCGTATCGCAAACCGGATAATTCTTTTAGCGAACATCGAATGCTTTCAAGTCATAAAACGACCGTTTCCGTTTTAGAAATTTTATTGGTCGTGAGAAGATTTTTTAACATCGATCCCGATTTATTGCAAGGGATTAAAAAGTGGATTCAATTACGGCAAGAGGATAACGGAAGTTTCTTACCTTTACCGGCCGATATAAATTTATCGAAGATAATGGATGGGAATGAAACGAAAAATAACGAATCGTTTCGCGAAATCGTCCAAATAACCGCTCGCACGGTCATCATTTTATTAGAAATTGGAATTGAAAGTGACGAAGACTCCGATAGTTTACAAAAGGCGAAGATTTTCTTGGAAAATTCGCTCCCTAACATCAAATCGAACGCTGCTATAGCAACGGTTACCTTCGCTTTAGTTTTAATGCGGAGTGCCACATCAACGTGGGCAATCGAAAAATTACGGAACGCATCGACAACGGAAGATAACGAATTCGGCTGGCCGTTTTTACTACCAAAACGAGACGCGGCCAATTGGCTTTATGAATCAGAATCGGGAAAAGCGATGAAAGAATCGCCGTTAATTGCTACGTTGGAGGATTACGAAGCTTCTATTTACGCTTTGGCTACGTTTTGCGTCATCGGCGATGTTAAATTCGCCGAATCTGTTACGAGGTATCTTTTTTATCGATCTCACATGTTGGATAAACACCCCGAGTTATTGTATTCGGCTGCCAAAGCGATTGGTTTATACGACTCGTTATCGAACGATAAACATAGAGTTTTAACCATTTCTTTAGCCACTTCCGGAATGGAATTAACGGACACTTTAGATATAAAAGGGGAAAAACCCGAACAAATAAGACACTTGCCGAGTTTACCAACGAAAGTTTTCGTTTATGCAACAGGAGGGGGTTGCGCAACAGTTCAGGTAACAATTAATTGTAGAAATTAAAGTTTCCCTATTTAATCCCTTGACCCCGATTAAAGCACTCATTTAATTTACTATTTAATTAAACTAATCAACTCTAAGCTGGGATAAGCGAGTAGTATTGACATTTCAAAAGAAAACCTTACTTAACATTCTATCACGTCATTCATCTAGCAAAATTAAGAAACGTCAATTTTGACAGTTAAACGTCAAAAATGACATTTTCAATATGAAGTTATTGATTTAATCTTGATTTTAAAGTTTTAATTTTGTCTCAAAAACGTTAAAAATGATCGCTTAATGAATTATATTTCATATTATACTTCAAAATTAACCCATACATTAAAATTTACGCTTCAAATGTCACAAATATGTAAATTAACCTTCAACGTTGACAATTAAACGTCAAAAGTGACAGCTAATATTAAAGTATTAAATTTAATTCAATCAAAAAACGTCAATTTTGATAGTTAAACGTCAAAAATTACATTTTTATTACAAACTGGAAACTTAAACATCAAAAATGACAATTTCAACATGAAGTTCGTGATTTAATCTTGATTTTAAAGCTTCAATTTTGTCTCAAAAACGTTTAAAATGATCGCTTAATGAATTATATTTCATATTATACTTTAAAATTAACCCATACATTAAAATTTACGCTTCAAATGTCACAAATATGTATATTAACCTTCAACGTTGACAATTAAACGTCAAAAGTGACACCTAATATTAAAGTATTAAATTTAATTCAATCAAACTGTTCTGGAAAAATTAAGAAACGTCAATTTTGACAGTTAAACGTCAAAAATAACAATAACTTTTTAGTTCTAGATCTTGTGTTAGTTCTAGTTTTACACTAGCTCTTTCAATAGAAGTAACACTATACCTAGAACTAGAATCATTTGGGTTTAGCCGTCTTTAGAGACGTGCGGCTAAACCCAAATGATTCTAGTTCTAGGTATAGTGTTAGTTCTAGTTTTACACTGGCACTGTTGCTAGACGTAGAACTAGAATCATTCGGCTTTAGCCGTCTTGAGAGACGTGCCGGCTAAACCCGAATGTTTCTAGTTCTAGCTTTAATGTTAACAAACTCATTTTATTCTTTAAAAACGTCAAATCGCTGAATGCATTAATTTTTAGGGAAGAACGACTTATTCAACATACTCAACTCAATCCAATTCGAAGCATTTAAATCTTTATTCGAGCGTAATCGAAGAAATAAACCCGGAAAGAAGCTCCGTAGATGAAATCGAAGGAAAATTACCCATGTTAAAATTAAAAACGTGCTTTAAATGGAAAAATAGAGAACCATCGGGAATTTTGCGCCTCGAAATCAATTTATTTTCGGGTTTCGAATTATCCTCTTCACCTCCCCCGACGATTTTCGGGCCACTTAAAGGAAGTGCTAAAATCGAGATGGAACACGGTTCGTACGATAATCAAATTTGGTTCGTTTTTGCTAACGTCACCGGAACATGTCCAATTTGCGTCCAATACTTAGCGAAAAGCTCGTTTGTGATATCCTCTTTAAGGCCGGCTTATGCCAGAATATTTCCGGTGGTAAGGGAGGATTTAGGCGTTGAAATGTTTTTTCACGCGGCGAATAAAAGCACTTTAATGAAGGGAATCACCGACGATGATGTTGTAACTTGGTTCGGGGGGGAAAAGCGTGCTCAAAACGAATTAAAAGAAGACTCGGATTGTTTCAAAAATATCGTTAAGAAAAAAGATAAAAAGAAGATAATAAAAAAACTAACTAAAATTGATGTCGATTTAAAAAAGGATCTAAAAACGGGATTAGACCAAGAGAAACAAAAAGAATTAGTTGTTAATATGAACGTTTCGCCCCCGAGACACATCAACACAAAAATTCACGAAGTTCCTGGTAAATTAAAAGAAAAAATTGATTCTAACGATGATTCTAACATAGGAATTGGTTTCCCCCCGGAAAACAAAAACGATAAATATATCTTATTGGATAAAGATGAATTGTGGGGTTTATTAAAGGAGGTTGTTAATAACAAAATGGTTAAATCGAAATTATTCGAAAAACAGCGTTAATTTTGATTAAAATACAACAAAAATGTAACCGGTGTTGTGATTACAAAATGATACGATTCGAGGTTGAAAGGTAAAAAACTAAAATTGCTAGTGCCAATTTAAACTTGTTAAAAGGATTAAAACATATTTGAACATAACGCCAAAAGAAAACAATCTGATTTGTTATGCGTAAATAAACTCAATCCAAATGAAATACCAAAAAAAAAAACATGTAAATAATTAATTAACTATATAAAAAAAAATAGAATAGATTAAAAATCCGCCCATTAACAAGTAAAAAATAATAATGTCTATTTTTAACTCATTGCCAAATTATTGTTAACCAAATTAAGCGGCGAGTGCCAAAAAAATAACAAAAAATGAAATGAAAAATGAATTTCCGTTTAATGCTTTAAAAAAGTAGATTACTTTTAGTAAGGAAAGAAAAGTAGAGCCTTTAAAGAAAATTAAAAAAGCCAAAACAAAATTAGTGCCAACGTAGATTATTATAAAAAACACTCATAGTTATTACCAAGTACTTAGATCATTACCTATTTATTAAAAAAAAGGATGAAACATGATTCGTGAACACCATAAAACTTAAATTTATTCTATTCGTATTATTAAATTATTGTAATACTTAATAACGTTCAAAAAAGCACGCGTTTTGTATATATATAAAAGAAAAAGTAACTAATTGCACCGATCCAAAACAACAAATTTAAAAATAATTATTAAAAAAAAAAAATAACAATTAGCCGCCGGTATTTATATTTTCTATTATGAGGACGTTTTTGACGCCCTCGAGAAAGGTCGCTATTTGTATAATGTATTCATATCAATGTTTTAATTAATGCACAATAATTATCCTAAGTCAATAAATAAAAACGTTTTTATTAAACTTCTTGATTTATTATTTATCACTCATCTAATTTCCTTTTCTTGGTAATAAGTTAATTCCAGTTAATAAAACCTATCTTATAATCTTTATTAAAATGTTTGCACGTCAAGTAAGATAGCAGGTGGTGTGACATAGAGTACAAAAGAATAAAAAGGATGTAACAGGTTAAATTCTATCGTCCTTGTAATCAAATGCATAACAATTAAAGCAATAAATTTAAGGATTGTGGGCGATAACGCCCTCTTGTGGGCACTAGAGGCCTACAGGAATTGACCTCCAGTCTATTATGTCTACGTTTTTTGATTCTTTTAATTTCCTGTACTTTAGCATCAAAAAGTATTTTTAAAAGTTTAAAAACTTACCACAGGGCCGTTAAATCGTCGATTAACATGACATTTAGGTTATAATTTTTTGACAACTCAGTCATAATAACCAACAAAAAAAATTTTATATTACATTTTAACAATTTTAATTTATATTAAATACAAAATAAATATTTCTATTTATTATCACAGTAAAATAATAATTGTATTAAGCATGTATTTTAATAAATTATTAAAACAAATTATATTAAAATTTACACCCTCGATTGCGACCGCCATCTCTTATTAAACCATGGAACTATTTGACGTTTTTAATGTCAATTTCATGTAAATTGTAAACACTACGCTTTATTGATTCCTTCCTGTTGATTCTATTAAAAATGTCTTTTAATAAAGTTGATGTTTATATTTATTTGAAACGTTTCGATTTTTCAGGTAAGTTTATTTATTCCTACTATTCTTGTTGCTTAAAAAAAATCTTTTAGAAAATCCTACCGCTGAATTTAAACGAATTCAACTCAATAAAGATTTGGAATACACGAAATTAAAACAAGAACTCGAAAACTTACTAGAAATCGATTTAAGTGAAAAGAAAGTGATTAAAATTCGGAATAAAGATGGTGTTTTAATCCCGTTGGGGGATTTGCAAAAAGGGAATGATTTTGATAAGTAACTTTTGTTGATAATTTCTTTGTATTTTTATTAATTTATTATTTCTTTTAGTCCATTTTATGTGGAGATCTTAAATATACACCATACAGGTAAATAAATAAATAAATGAAACTTTTTTATTAATAAATGACAAAAAAATTCTTGATTGATTTAGTTCCATTGGCTAAAAACAATGCGAATTTATTACAAGATGCTTACTTAGATGCAATTCGCCAAAAAATCAAATCGATGGAATCGAGAGTATCTCAAGCTGAACTTCTTATTCCTCAACTTCAATGGAGAAGACAAGCTCACATGGATGAAACTGTAAACACTTTAAGTAATCGTGTGGCTTTTTTGAATCGTCGAATTGATGAGCTCACCCCTGTTGAATGGAAATCGAAAATCCCAGAAACAATTTCTTAATTTCACAATGTACGTTAATTAATGATTAAAAGAAATATTTAAAATTAATTTATTTATATATAAAATATAAAACGGTCTTTTATATTTATTACAATATTATAATACTGCAAAATAAAAGTATTGGAACTTTCAAAAACTATTTTTTTTATCACAGTGGTGAATTAGTATTGTAATAATTTTAACATTCTCTTAGTTCACCGAGAGAACATAACCTAGAATTTGTGACAGAGATTTTTTGTTGGTGAAAATTTTATCTTAAACCGTTTTGTTTACTTCCAAATGTATCAATTATTGTAGTTCAGCACATAAAGCACATTTTTCACCCATCGTTTGAGGTTTTAACGTTATTTTGAGGAAGAAATCCTTGATTTAAATTTGAATTTTTACAACTTTACTCATTGTTGAAATTTGGCGTGTACTCCAATGTATGTCTAAAAACAAGAAAAGACAACGTTGAATACGAAGTTTTATTACGTTTCATAAAGGAATAAGGGAGAAATCAACGAAAAAAGAATTAAATTTTGAAGGTTAATTCCGAGAAAAATCAAGAGATGACGCTAGTTTCGAAGCAAGAATTTTGAATTTTGAAAAGGGCGCGAAGCTAAGGGCCAATCAGAAACGAGGAAAAAACAGTTGGAGTGCCGGGGTATATAAGGAGATCGCGAACAGGGAGTGAGAGAGTCGTCGTCGGACCAGCGTGGAATCCACGTCGTCAGATAGAAGAATTTTTGAAAAGATAACCTCAAAAATCTAAGATAATTTTTTAAAAAAAAGTCAAACCAACTTACAATATTAAAATAAAAAGAGAATCATCCTACAACCTATTCCAAGAACTACTGATACTTCTTCGAGATCATCCAAGACCCTATTTCCGAAGAACAAACAGTTCAATTTCCCGTAAGAAGAATCCTGTAGACAATCCAGAAAATTAGTTAGTGCCCCGAACACAAGAAACAATCCATAATCCAGATACCACATAGAACTCCAATCCATTATTTTTCACAGTGAGTCGGATGATAATTTTATTTTATTATTAACATAACCTACAAAAAGAAAATTCAAAGAATCAAACTCAAAGAACAACTCACAAGAGTTTCCTATAATTTATGATCAATTCTTACTTGTGTGTAAAGATTTATTAGTTTTCTTGAATAACGTTTATTTATTTAATTCTATTTTGTTTTTAACGAGTTTGATGACAACTTAAGACATCGGCCATTTGTTATTTTCAAAGAACGGTTCTAACTAGTTTTATCCCAAGGTTTATATATAAGTTAATATATAAACCTTGGTTTTATCCTACTCTCTCTCTCTCTCAAATAATAAAGTGGTTCTCTCTAATATCGATATTTCAGTCGATAACCGCAGTTATCCATTTTATTTAAAAATTTATCTCTCGTAAATAAGCATTATTAAAGTTAATTTAGGAAAACCATTTTTTTTGTTACTCATAAAACGAGTTAATTTGATTTTGTGTTAATTAAATGAATTTTTTTGTCGAACCTGATTAATATTTTTTTGAACCTGAACTTGCCCGAAACCCTGTGTTTTTAATAAGAGTCTCTTAAAATTAAAGAAACCCAAATTTATAGTTTAATAACTTGTGTATAAAACATCACACAAGAATAACAGCACAGTATATTAAAAAACAAGTTTCGTAAGACACGTTTGAAATGCACGAATTCAAGTTGAAAAACGAGTAGGTATGTAGCAGTTGGTAACACTTGAAAATAGAAATTTGAATTTGCAATTAGAAACTGTCAAAACACAAAATGTATTCACCTGACAAAAATGTTTCATGTACACCTTTCAAAAATAGAGTAATTGCTCAGAGTTCAATGTCCTCATCATTGTGGACCTTGTATTCGATGTTAAGAACGTTTTTAAACATCCATAGACAAACATTGTGACATTGACAACTAGAAAAATTTATGACCCAATGTCACCAACTTGAACTGGTTTCATAAAATGTTACTAAAATCTCATTACAGCACCCGTTTGAGTACTGTTATAGCTTTCATTACCGTCGCGAATTACAAAAAAAATATTAAAATAATTAAACTTTTTAATTGTTTTGTATGTTTTTCCTCTCATAGTCACTATAGAGTCTTTTTTCCCTTATTTTGTAGTCTCCTAGTTTTATTGACAGTGCTAGGGCAAAACTAGTCTCTCAAGACGGTTAAACCTGATTGATTCTAGTTCTAGATGCTATGTTAGTTTTAGTGCAAAACTAGAACTAACACTAGACTTAAAGCTCACCTCTGTTGAATGAAAATCGAAAATTCCAAAAATAATTTCTTAATTTCTCAATGTAGGTTAATTAACGATTAAAAAAAAATATTTCAAATTAATTTATTTATACATAAAATATAAAACGGTCTTTTATATTTATTACAATATTATAATACTGCAAAATAAAAAATATTAAAACTCTAAACTTCCAAAATCTATATTTTTTTTATCACAGTGGTGAAAAAATATTAAAATAATTAATTTAACTTTTTAATTTTTTTGTACGTTTTTCTCTCATCGTCACTATAACGTCTTTTTTCTCCCATCTTGTTAAGTTTTTCTTGAATAATAACATCGGAAGCATTTTTGTATTGATCCAAATGTTCATGATGTCGATCCCGATTAATCAAAATTAATTCGAAATTATTTGCCACTTGACCAGACTCAAAATTTGTAAATTGAACATTTTTTGAATTCACTAATTGAAGCGCGGCAGCGAAATATCGCGCTATTTCACCACCGCCTGAATTAACATTAGAATTAATAAGGATGTTATTAAACCCAACGGTTTTCTCTTCACTTAATTTATTGATTATTTTCGTTCCGTATTCATGGATATCAAATTCAATTTGATTCCTTCTTTTTAGTTCATCTTTTATGAATTGATTCCAATCGAGGTAACGTTTTAATGTGGCTTGTTGTTCTAATTTTTCTAAATTATCTGAATTTGGGCACTCAATTTCTGTATTTGGGGTGGTTGCATTTAAAAAGGTGGTGTTTTCAGTATTTTCGTGATCTTCTTCATGATTATTTTCGAAATCTTCTTCATGATTATCTTCAAAATCTTCATCATCGGAGGAAAAATCGATTTCTTTAATTTCACCTTCATCGGACTCGGTGATGTAATTGGATAAAAAAAATTTTTCGAATCTTTTTAAAGATACCGTAGTCGTTTTAAGCCATTTAAAGATATCCTTTTTTCTTTGTCGTTTTAATTTTATAGGTGGTTCTATATTAATTGGTTTCTAAAAAATTTAATTTTATGTTATGTCACAACCACACTCTATTTCTTTAATTCGGAGGTGTTTTCAAATTGAAGCACCAAAAAGAAAGGTTGCTATTGGTCAGTTTTAAGCAAAAATTACACTAGGAAAATTCGAGATGCTGCCGGCCGCTTAGAAATTCTAGTTCTAGGTCTTGTATTAGTTCTAGTGTAAAACTAGAACTAACACTAGACCACTAGACATTAGCAGCAAATTACAAAAATTGTCACTGAAAGATGTTGTCTTTTTAATATCGGAATCATGGACTGAAACTAAACAATCCGTTATCCTGAGTGGTTGGAAACATCTATTCGCAACTACTTCTGATTCGATAGACGACGATTTTGATGATGAGGACAACATACCATTAGCGCAATTGTATTGTAATGTGGCGCCTTATACAGTATTGGATGATAACGAAATATACGATGGGGTTATAGGAGCAAATTAACGTTGGGATAACTTAATTAGTGATGAAGATATTCTTCAAGACAATAATAACAGCCACTAGTAGAGGATCCAATACCGCTCAATATTGATGATGTATTAAATAGTGCAAACACTTTAATAGATTGGACAGGGAATGGAAACTTGTCCGTACTAGACATATTAACATTAAGAAATATAAGAGAAAAAGTAATCTTATGTAAAATTAGAAAATGATTAATTTTTATCATGTTGCTTTTTGTACTGTTATCTATACTATGTATCAGTTTAAATCAATAATAAAGTTTGTCCACGACTATTTTATAATATATACCTTATAAATGAGTTTTCTAAAATAAAAGGGTAGTTAATTTACACGGAGTGAATAATAGCGGTGAATAATCATTATTCACGGGTAATCAACTTGACAGACTAATAATAATTATTTAAAACGTCATAATTTCAAAATATGTCAATTTAATTCAATTTTTAAGTAGTTTCTAAAGGTTTGACATTAAAAAAACCTAAACAAATTCATTTTTTCATATGATTTAAGCATAAATTAATTAATTTTCTTAAAAAAACGTTTCATAAAATTGACATTTAATTTTGACAAGTTGTTGTGACGTTGGTTACAGTTGGTAACATTGAGTTTGTGTCACATTGACGTTTAAACTTTATTCAAAAATGTATTTAAAAAAATAAATTTGTCCACGACTACTTTATAATATATACCTTATAAATGAGTTTTCTAAAACACAGGGGTAGTCATTTTTCGTAGAGTGAATAATTATTATTCACGGGTAATCAACTTGATAGACTAATAATAAAGGACCTAATACAGGACGCATAAGACTTTTACGTCCAGCTACGACAATTAAAGAATTTGATATTATTAATTGTTAATTTATATATATGAACAAATTATAAACACAAAATAATCAACATTTTATTATTTTATCATTTCATTTCATGTTTAAATGCAAATTTATAACAGTACATTTGTTCAATATGTGAGGTTAAGTCGATGATTAAGTGTTTGACATAACATTAAATGAATTCTAAATATCATTATACAGAATTTGGTCATTTTATTAATTTATAAACACACAGTTTTCGAAAAAATGTTGTTTAATACACGACAGCAAAATTCTTTTGCATTCTCGAACGATTTTTTTGTTCGTTCTCGAATACAAAAGTGTCATTTCGCTATCTTGTATCAAAAATAACTATTTTCGTATGATTTAAGCATAAATTAATTAATTTTCGTAAAAAAAACGATGTTTCGTAAAATTGACATTAAATTTTGACAAATTGTTATGAAGTTGGTTACAGTTGGTAACATTGAATTTGTGTCACATTGACGTTTAAACTTTATTCAAAAATTTATTTAAAAAAATAAATTTATGGAATTAATTTCAATAATAGTCGTGGACAAGTGTAGTAATCTACTCACATATAATGAGCTATTATTTACTAAGGTTAAGTTTATGTCACGAGCGTAGCGAGTCATCAAGATACATATTATTGTAGCTTAATAAAAGATATGATTTTTCATTGTAATATTTTAATAAACTCAATAAAAATTAAATAGAAGATCTCTTTCTATGTTATACGTGCATTTAACGTCAGTAAATTGCACCTTGTATTTAAATTTAATAATCAATTCGATAAAAGCAATATTAGTTAACCCTTTGTGTCCCAAGAAGTAAAAAATTTTAAAACTTTGTGACAGAATTAAAACGGCATCAAAAAACACTCAGTAAAGGCCTTTGGAATCAATTTTAGCAAAATATGCAATCTCCCCATTCCAGAGGGATAATGGTACTTGAGAGTACCACAAGCATTGCACTTCCTCTTTCTTTTGTGTATATTGTGTTAATTTGAATATTTATTTATCAGACCTGTAGCTACAGAACAACGAAAATCTGATAGAATATTGAGAAAAAATATATTGAGCAAAAACTAACATTTTCGCATAATCTAAGTGTCAAAAAAGATGCTAATTCANCTAAAACTGTCAAAAAAGAAGCTAATTTAAAAATTCCTGGAAGCCGTATTTATTGAAATTAAGAAATGAGACTTGTTCTAAATTAAAGCTCAAAGCTTTTTCTTTAAAATTATGTGTAATAATTGTTGGGTTGGATTGGAAAAATATTGAGAAAAAAAATGTACCGGTATTTTAAAGTACCGTCGGGACACAAAGGGTTAAAAAGTAACTTTTTTTGACACATAGAATCAGGCTTGTCGCAATTATTGAATTTTGACTATAAGTGAATTTATATCAAAAATTAAGTTGAATTATTTTCCGTTTTACTACCGCAGTTAATTATATATCACACTAATATATTAAAGTAATTCAATTACACTATTTTAAAAATTTGAATTATTTCCCGGTATTTGACGCCAATGACGTAATGCGCAGTATGGTTGCCTATACAGGGTGATTTATAACATACGGAGCAGATTAAAAGAGCAAGTACTAGGGGCCAAACTGAAGATATTTTCTTAATAATGTTTTTACTACAACGTAATAATCACAAAGATATAGAGCACTAAAGTTGAATTAATTGCCCAGCATTTCTTACGATATACGGTATTACACTACGTTTAAATTCAAACTGCGAATATTTCGGGGTTACTTAAGCAATGCCTGATTAGCACCAATAATAAAATCTTTGTAATATGGCAGTTACGGTTATTTAAAAATTTGTTAAATCACTCAAAAACTGGTGTTTGTTTTTTGAGAACCGCTGATACCATGTTTTTATTGCTGTCAATCCAGTTGACTTGGTTACCTAGCAACGGACATGTCATTTAATTTTAATAATCAATGTCATTTAACGTCAAAATTTGAATTTTTACTAATCAAAAAATACAATGGTAATGTACAGTAACGAAGAATACGTAGATATGCTTATTATTTATGGAGCTGCTGGAGAAAACGCTGCACACGCAAGACGTCTGTGTTTAGAACGATATCCAAATCGACAGATCCCTTCTGAAAACACTTTTCTTCGGTTAATCCAGCGGGGAAGAGAGACAGGAAATTTGCAACCTAAGAAAGGTCTTGGTGGCGGTAGACTAATCAGACATGGAGTGAATGTGGAAGAAGAAATTCTAGAAATTGTGGAAGCGGATCGAAGCACGAGTACTCGTCAAATTTCTTACCAACTCGAGGTATCCCAGAATTTTGTTCGGCGTACGTTGAAAAGTAACGGTTTACACCCCTATCATTTTCAAAAAGTGCAAGGACTGACTCCCACTGACTATCCTTTGCGGTTGTAATTTTGCGAGTGGCTACTAAATCGTACCAACAGAGAAGCAGATTTTGCGGACAGTATACTGGAACGGATGAATGCTGTTTTACTAGAAATGGTGTTCTAAATGTTCACAATTCCCATGTGTGGTCGGACGAAAATCCACACGTTATTCGTCAAGGCTCTTTTTAACAACGATTCAGAGTGAATCTATGGGCGGGAATTGTGAACAATACGTTAATAGGACCTTTCGAATTACCAGGAACTCTTAATGGAACTTCTTATTTACAATTTTTACAAGAAAATCTGCCAGTACTCCTGGAAGATATTCCGCTACTTATGCGACGTGAGATGTGATTTATGCACGACGGTTGTCCTGCACATTTTAGTCGTAATGTACGAGATTTCCTCGATAATGCTTTTCGGCAAAAATGGATTGGTCGAGGTGGACCTATTCCATAGCCACCACGTAGTCCCGATCTTAACCCATTGGACTTTTTTTTATGGGGATTCATGAAGGATAGAGTATATGCCACCGAGGTTAATACAATCGACGAACTACGACATCGCATCACTGCCGCTACAGAGGACATACGTCCACGATTTCCACGATTATCGTTAAATTGGATTCGTCGTGCGCAGTTGTGCGTCGAAATGCAAGGACAGCACTTTGAA
>NW_019280591.1:288654-312929 GCF_000648695.1 Onthophagus taurus | reverse complement strand
GTTACGTGGATGACACCTTTGTAATCTGACCTCTACTTTTCAACTGAGTCCATGAGAAGAGCAATGAAATTATGGCCAGAATTTGTGTCAATAGATGGTACTTAAGAGCATATATATACTATCTCCTATATCGCTGACTAAGGCAGCAAAAGAGTGTAAACACTAGAGTGCAGATATATATATATCTGTCTCTGTCGTGCCCCCGTCTACTCAAGAGACATGCGTGAACACGTGGTGAGTACGCTTTTATCTTATTGGACGGTGAATTAAAAATTAATAGCAGCTGATGACCTTGATGTTTATAAAACACCAAATAAATGTTTGACATAAACATAACCTAAAATCTAATACAATAATGGCTTCTTGTTTTATTTATAACATTTGAAATCGACAAAATTGTCATGGTTACATAAAATTTGGTTTGTTATTTGGGTTGCCTAAACAAAAGTAAAGAATATAATGTTTAATGAACAACCTACATAAAGTTGATATTTAAAGCAATATTCAACGTCAATTTCACACAAAAGTACATATATTCTAATTTATTTGATGCATCTATGATAATTTATAATTAAAGTCAACTATCTACAATAATTGCATTTCAAAGCTGCATAAAATACGCGCGAAGCACTTCAAACTCTTTAAAATTTACGATTCGCGCAAGCGCCTTCGCGACATGGGGGCACGACAAAGACAAAACATATATCATTCCGTCTGCTTTTGATGGAAACGCTCGCCACTCATTGCTTAGATAGGGAGTCAGCGATATAGGAGATAGTATATATATGTTATATACAAATCTTAGTTAACTCCTGGTTTTTATTATGTTTAAACAAATAAATAATTAAATTGACTACAGTTTACTTAAAATCCTCTTTGATTTTAAAACACCCGCCAAAAAATAGCTTTGAAAAATTACACTGTGCAAATGTGATTTTTCATTTTACTATTTTTACTCCTCCAAATTAAAAAATAGAGTATAGTTCAGAAATTCAATAAAAGATGGCGCTAATTACCCTTTTTCTTTCACTTCTTCTGATTATAATTTCAGTTTCATTGCTTGGATTAATAAAGGTTGAAGAATCTTGATCTGTATCTTCAAAATCTTCGAAAAAACCAGAGTCGTCTTTACTTGTACTTGGCTCATCATTTATGAGATGATTTTGAACTACATCGCTAGAAAGTCGTGTTAGAACGATCGATGTCCTTCTTGGGCACAATTTTTTACATTTTTCTGATAAACTCATCGGGGGTTGGCCGTCGATTAAATAGCGTTCCAAAAATTTGTTGAATTTTTGATTAATTTCTGCGTTAAAATGCTCGACGGGATTGGAAATTTGTTCGTTACAAATGAAATGTTGAAATGCTTTATCGTACACGTCACAACCGATCGTATCTAAGTTTTTATTCTCTGTAAAATTATAAGCAAGCTTTCTTTGGATTTCTGGAAATAAAAAATCTAAATAATTCGTTGCGTTATCACTATGATAATAACAATCTTCATCTATTTGAGTAACAAATCCACTATCGATGTACGGAGCCATAACATATTTTTTCGGGTACAATTTATTCCAACTTTTAAACCATTTTAGCCGTTGGAAAGGTTCCAAAGTGTCCGGATTAACTTCCGCCCCATCTAATTCATCGTCGAAATTGAATTCATCGAGATCTAAAAGTGATTTACGAAAATATTTCTTCATTTTTAATCGAACCTTTTTCCAATCAACTGGGACTTCTTCCGGAGGTATTTCAACAACCGCTGTTTTTCGCCTTCTCTTCCCAAATTGGGCCTTTTCTTCGAGACGCTTTTCAGCTTCAACTTTCTCTGCGGAATCTTCCTCGTACGAGAGATACCTTTTTTGAGCATTAATCGATAAATCCCATAATAAATCCACTTGTTTAGCATAAATTTGAAACGCATGATCTAAAAAACTAGCTGCTTTGGCGAAATTTAACGCAAATATACCGAGTTTGTGATAACTTTCTGATTTTTGGACGGTTTTATAAAACTCTATGAGTAACTGAATGTAAACAAAACAAGAAATAATAATCTTATTGGCCTCATTTATCGCGATTACTTACTTGGGTTATATTAACATTAGCTTGATTTTGCTTAGTTAAAGGTTGGATTTTCTGAATTAAAATGTCAATGTTATTGTTTATATCATTTTGCAAATCTTTCGCGGTTTGAACTTCCATGTTATTTAAGTTACAACTTTCACTAAACTACTTATACTAACTCGTAAAATCGACTTAATTCGCGGAATTCATTGAAAAAAAATTAATGTTTTACGTTGAAGCATTTTTTAATCAAACGACGCCATTAAACACGCTATTAAGTACGCATGCGTAAAAAAAAACTTGAAATAAATAAATATTACGTAATAATTACTCGATTTAATCTTATCTTTGTTTATTTTTATAATATTCTTAACAATTATTTTTAATTAATTAAAATTGGGGTTAAAGACTTGTCAAATTTGATTTATGTCATGTGTCATTTATGTCACATTTTCGTGTTCGGGTACGTTCGGGTTAACTCGTTCTTGAATCATCTTCCGCGTTTCCGGCGACTGTGATTCATCTCGTCTATCCGAGTTAATACCAAAAATAAATAAAAAAATTGAGCTGATTTCGAAAAAATCGACTTAAAACGTATTCGAGATGGGTTTGGGTGCTTGTTTGGGCATCATCAAGTACCTTTTGGTCATCGTTAACTTAATATTTTGGGTGAGCGTTTTCATTCTCCTTTCTCCACCTAATTCCAGGCACAAACAGCCATTTTAAACGCATTCAATCGATCCAAGTCGCCCGGATAACAATAATAAACAAAACAATCTTATCATTTTTGTTTTTTATTGATTATTGCTCATTTTTCGACAACTTCCGGTTCTAACTTTGTTATTTTTAAAGATGATTAGGTCGAGTTTGGGCTTATTTTACAAGATTTTTATTTTTATATCAAAATATTTAATGTAAATAACGAGAATTTTATGTAACTGGCAATACATGAATGCGGTAACGCCAGTTATGAAACTACTATACACTTGCACTGTCCGACATAAAATGCAACATAGTTTAATAGAATAGACATTGACGTCCTAATGATAAACCTAAGTTTTTGGCCTTCTTACGAGACGTAACGTAGGGCTAAACCCAAATGATTCTAGTACTATAGTTCGTATTTTTTCTATAATACTTGTCAATGTAAATTATTTAGGGTTTTTGTTGGTATTATCTAGGACCCTTATAAAATTTATGTTGTTTTCATGATTTTTAGTAACAATGTCAACAACTAATTAGTTGAGGTTAAAATACTAATAAATTTTTAGATAAATACGATTTTGACGAAGTACATATTTGTTATAAAAACGTGCTACAACGTAATTAAATAGAATAAAATACCTTTTCTAGGTAAGTAAATGGCAAATAAACACCCCACAACACTTTTTATGCCCCTTTTCTTTTTGAATAACGAAAGCTCAAACGTCAATGTGACATATTTACTTCAAAACATGATAAAACAAAACTCCCTGTTAATTTTACCAACTTTACAACAATTTGACAGGTATTATAGAAAAAAAATGAACTATAGGTATAGCGTTAGTTCTACATAGCAACAGTGCCAGTGTAAAACTGGAACTAACACTAGACCTAGAATTAGAAACATTTGGGTTTAGCCATGTACTTAAAATACAACAAATGTGAAAAACGGATATGGTTATTGTTATGATTATCATGATTTCAAAAAAATTATTTGGAATATCCTACAATTAGAGGTTAACTAATTGTTAATGTAAACACGAAAATATTATCAAATACATTTTATTATTATAATGTTTTATATTATGAAGTGATCCACTTCTTATATGGTGCGTGGCTCTCCGTTAAACGCTGATTGACGTTTCAAAAGAAAACCTTACTTAACATTCTATCACGTCATTCATCAAGCAAAATTAAAAAACGTCAATTTTGACAGTTAAACGTCAAAAATTACATTTTTATTACAAACTGGAAACTTAAACATCAAAAATGACAATTTCAACATGAAGTTCGTGATTTAATCTTGATTTTAAAGCTTTAATTTTGTCTCAAAAACGTTTAAAATGATCGCTTAATGAATTATATTTCATATTATACTTCAAAATTAACCCAGACATTAAAATTTACACTACAAATATCACAAATATGTAAGTTAACCTTCAACGTTGACATTAAACGTCAAAAGTGACAGCTAATATTAAAGTATTAAATTTAATTCAATCAAAAAACGTCAATTTTGATAGTTAAACGTCAAAAATTACATTTTTATTACAAACTGGAAACTTAAACATCAAAAATGACAATTTCAACATGAAGTTCGTGATTTAATCTTGATTTTAAAGCTTCAATTTTGTCTCAAAAACGTTTAAAATGATCGCTTAATGAATTATATTTCATATTATACTTCAAAATTAACCCATACATTAAAATTTACGCTTCAAATGTCACAAATATGTAAATTAACCTTCAACGTTGACAATTAAACGTCAAAAGTGACAGCTAATATTAAAGTATTAAATTTAATTCAATCAAAAAACGTCAATTTTGATAGTTAAACGTCAAAAATTACATTTTTATTACAAACTGGAAACTTAAACATCAAAAATGACAATTTCAACATGAAGTTCGTGATTTAATCTTGATTTTAAAGCTTTAATTTTGTCTCAAAAACGTTTAAAATGATCGCTTAATGAATTATATTTCATATTATACTTCAAAATTAACCAAAACATTAAAATTTACACTACAAATGTCACAAATATGTAAGTTAACCTTCAACGTTGACATTAAACGTCAAAAGTAACAGCTAATATTAAAGTATTAAATTTAATTCAATCAAACTGATCTGGAAAAATTAAAAAACGTCAACTTTGACAGTTAAACGTCAAAAATAACATAATAACTTTCTAGTTCTAGGTCTTGTGTTAGTTCTAGTTTTACACTAGCTCTATCAATAGAACTAACACAAGACCTAGAACTAGAATCATTCGGGTTTAGCAGTCTTGAGACGTGCGGCTAAACCCAAATGATTCTAGTTCTAGGTATAGTGTTAGTTCTATATAGTAACAGTACTGGTGGAAAACTAGAACTAACACAAGACCTAAAACTAGAATCATTCGGGTTTAGCCGTCTTGAGAAACGAGCGGCTAAATCCGAATGTTTCTAGTTCTAGGTCTCGTGTAAGTTTTAGTGTAGATTACATACTCTTATTGAAGTAAAACTAGTATTTTGTTAGTTCTAGTGATAGTGCTAGTATAAAGCTAGAACTAACACTAGACCTAGAACTAGAAAGTATTGGGTTTATTTGAATGTTTCTAGTTCTAGGTCTAGTTTTACTTCAATAAAACTATGCAACATAGTGATATCACTAGAACTAACATTAAACCTAGAACTAGAAACAGACAAATAAATAAACGGAATGTTTCTATTTCTAGGACTACTGTTAGTCTAGTTGTATTTGTTATCCAGCACTAGATTATTGTATATTTTTATGATCTGTTTTACTGTAATGTCAAATTATTTTGACAAGTTGCATTTTATGTGGGACAAAGCCCTGGTTTCTATAGAAATATATGTTTGTATATTGCATCTTAAGTAAAATTCACTGTATAATTTTTTTAGATAACTGGTTTAGCAACCGTAGCTCTCGCAGTATGGATGCTTGTCGATCAAACTTTCTACGTTTCAATGGCCCAAGATACAAATAACTACTACATATCGACTTATCTTCTCCTCGCAGCTGGTGTTTTATTGGTTATCGTGGCATTTTTGGGATGTTGCGGCGCATTTAGAGAGAATTCATGCCTTTTAGTTTCCGTTAGTTCGCTCACTCATAACTCACAAAACACTTTTTTCACAATTTTTTCCCTTTTAGTTTTTCTGCTTATTGTTAATCATTCTCGTTGCGGAAATCGCGGCAGTGATTTGGGCTCATATGCATGGAGATACCTTAGAGCCTGTTATTAGAAATTTCGTAAAAACAACCGTTCGCGATGAATACAGAGATAACGAGAATCGCCGTGCTACTTTTGATGCTATCCAACACAGGGTGAGTTACGTAACAAAATTAATCTAAAATTAGTTCTTAAATTTCATTTTTCAATTTAGTTACAATGTTGTGGAGCCGATGGTCCTTCAGATTGGATTGCGGACAAAGAGATAGCATTCAAACCTATTTCCGATGGGACCAAATACAACATTCCGAAAAGTTGTTGCCGCGAAAATGTCGCCGAAGAAAAATGCGAAAGCTCGCTTCGAGTTGATGTTGGGGGTATAATAGACCCTAACCTCATTTACCAAGAGGGGTGTATCACGAAAGTCGCTGCATACATCCGGAATAACATCAATATCTTCGTGGGAATTGGATTTGGAATAATGTCTGTTGAAGTTTTGGGGCTCGTGTTCTCTTTAATTTTAACCTTCGCCATTAATAAAGGTGGCAGATACAAGGCTTAAGTTGAACATTCGATGAATCTGATAAATTATTATTTTGTTATCGATTTTTTAATTTTTATATTTCATATTTAATTTTTCTTGTACATAAATCGTTTGGATCTGAGGAATTGCGAATATTTAAAAGTAAAAAAAAATGGAATCTAAGAGATCTATTTTAATATGAGATGGTATATTGAGCGTTATCTATCAAGATTGATAAATTTATATAAATATATCTAATAAAAATATCAAAAAATAACTATTTAATGTGCCATAAATGTCTATATCAAGAAGAGCTTATTTTATTTTTTTATTAAGTACTGATTATTTAATAAGTTTTAATGATTTAATTCTCTCTAATTCTATTAATGTGTTCAATAACATATACATTTCAATTTTACTGAACGCAATAGTTGTGTTTTCTTTATGTTGGTAGTTTACTGTGTTCAAAAAAATGCATGCAATTTAGTGTAAAAGAAAAACAAGTAGATTTGAAATGAGAAAAAGTAGATTTGTGCCAAACTTTCATAGATGCTCAACTAGATATTCTAACTTTTCAGTTTAATCATCACAAAAAGATTGACAAAAAAAAAATTTGCGAACTGTCAATGTCATTTAATTTAAACTCACAAAAAAAATAATGTAACTAGGGGTTGTGATTGTTATATTTTACAATTTACTTTTTTAAATGCAAATTTTGACCAGTTTTAGTCTCTAACAACTATCCTAATTAAGTAACAAATAAATGTGTCTAATTTTCAAAAAACTTTTTTATTTATTTTTCCCAAAATCAAATCCAACATATAATAAGGCTCCCGGGCCTGGAGATCTATCTATAGACATAATCAAACATGCCACCATGAAAGTCCTGGAAATAATTTGCAAGATATTTGATAAATGTGTTAGAGGAGAAGACATAACGTAATCGCTTGGAATATTATATGGAAGAGTCCTGAAAACTAGGATAGAAAGGGAAATTAAGGAGGAAGAGGAACAAAGTGGTTTCATACCTGGAAGATTTATTCAAGGAAGGGAAATACATATTGCATACATAAATCTGAGAAAGGCGTTTGATATGGTCCCGCTTCAGAAATTATGGATTGCCCTGAAAGATGCAGGCATCAACAGAACTGCTGTTGAAAGCGTTATAAAGGAATGAAGCGGCAGAGGTTCAGGTAGGAAAACTCACAACTGATGCTTTCTCTCCTAGAAAAGATGTCAAACAAGGATGCTCGCTCTCTCCCACAATATTCAAGATCTACATCCACTCAACCCTAAAACATTGGAAAAGGAAATACAACCAGTTGGGAATATGGGTAGAAGACGGCGNCCCTATCCCACCAGTTCATGAACTTTTTGTGGGTAAAATCTTTAATTATCTCAATCTGAGTTGATAAGGACGGAGCGATTATCGGTTCAGGCGAACATGGCGCTCGCTTGGCAGCCCTTTTGGCAAGCCTATCAGCGTGCTTGTTACCTGAACAAGTCGAGTGTCCTTTTATCCATTGAAGTATGACACAGTTATGCACTGCGGCCTTCTCCAATGTCAGATGACAACCCATAACAAGTCCTGAGGTAATTGTTATTCTACTCAGGGCTAAAATAGCTTGTCTACTGTCAGTATAAATTGTAAAAGTCTTACCTACCAAGGATCTGACAATAACGTCAGCGGCAAGTTGTATGGCGATTAACTCCGCCTGTTCGCAGTGGGTAATCAGCCAGTCGAACTTCCTAAACTTTGTAACAATGAAATGGATAAAGCTGTTGCTCGTGAAGATCACGCCAGACAGTTGTTTTTGAAGTTAAAAAATGCCTCGCCATATCCAAAGTACTAGCTGTAGTATTGTCTTCTACGTAGTCTAGAATATCTTCTAGTTCGGGTGATCGGACTGATCTTACGTTAATGTTGTTAGTAAATTTCGGCTTAAACGTCCCATTTTCCCTTAAACGGGTTTCAATCCTTAAAAATGTTTATCGATTGGGCGCTCTGCGGTTCGGAAATTTCTCCTGATAACGGTTGGCGGCTGCTTGACATTGCCCTAATGTCAAAATCATGTCAGTTTGTTCACTAAATGTGTAACTCTCCATTTTGAACACTTAAAATTAATAAAAACTTAACTATAGTAGAAACCACGAGAGCTGGCAGATGACTTAGATTATTTCACCACATACATTTAAATGTAGGTTATGTTAGTAATGGAGGTTATATGTCAAACATTGTCAAAGATATTATTTAATGATTTTCCTTTCAAAGAAAACATTTTCGGCTTGTGAAAACAGTAACAGATTCATGACAACGCTCACAAGACGTTTCGATTTGAGGTTATAATTATAGAGTTACATCCAAGGTTTATAGAACATATGTTCTATAGACCTTGAGTTACATCCCTTAGAAGAACAGACGTACTTTTCGACGTGGCCATTTGAATTGTACAGCAGACATATTAAAGTAATACTATCTCTTTCTAACACACATTACTCTCTAGCGGTTTGTGAACTACGTATGGCATTTGTAAGAGCGGAAAACGCTGATTTACTGCTAGCTCTCGTGGCGTCTACTATAACAAAGAACTATCGTTTGTGTTTAAACGATATAAGCAAGTTGACAGCTCAATTTGTTTTTTTAATTGCCATGGCCAACCTTGACTTTTTCGAAGATTTTTGTTTTTTAGTGTTACCATTGAAATCGAAGCTAAATATTTTCGCGTATAACTCGAAAACGGTCAATGTTATCAAAATTTTCAAAGAGTGATAAAAGTTTCTAAAATAAATTTTCTATTAAAAAGCAAGGTCTATAGAACATAAGGTTACCCAATACCGATTCTCCTCCTCTGAGAGGCAAGGTGAGTCAGTGACGTAGCTGATTCTATGAACAACACAACACGATGCGAGGTTTAAATATTTTATATAGACTGTACCACAGTATAGGCACGTCGTATAGGCTATCTTTTATTCTGACTGTATCGAACCAGTGACGTCAATCTGCGGGGTAA
This sequence comes from Onthophagus taurus, assembly GCF_000648695.1. Classification (NCBI taxonomy): domain Eukaryota; kingdom Metazoa; phylum Arthropoda; class Insecta; order Coleoptera; family Scarabaeidae; genus Onthophagus; species Onthophagus taurus. The sequence goes on along the minus strand of NW_019280591.1, from coordinate 303,459 downwards.
TAATCGATACTACAGAGGCATAGGGAATGAGGTAACCTTATGTTCTATAAACCTTGATTAAAAAGTACAAAAATAAATGTAGGGTTACGAGCGAACAAAAAAGTTCTGGGCATACAAATTTTATGGACAGCTGTATAGCATGATTGCCGCCGCCCGATCAAAGTCAAAATTGGTTCATTGATTTTGCTTGATATTTGTTAACCCTGTACCAAATTTCAACGCTCTACCATAAAAGGTATAAAAGGGCCTGTTACGCCTGTTCAAACCGTGGATTACATTTGCTTCATGGTTTCTACAGCAAAGTGTTCATGTTCCAAGAATCTGTTTGGTTTACTTATGATGTCACTCTTACAAGGGAAGGATGTTTTGACTTTTCTAATTCCCGTCTGTGGGTACATCTGCTGACGTTGATGTCATATTTCAAGTAAGAGTTAATTGCTTGGTCGTCAGGTGCCAGAGGCAAAAGGAAAAGGTAGGAGGAACAACTAAAGCAATCAGTCTCCCAGGTTGGACCACCGGCACCGGTTGCCCTAGTGGAAAAATTACATACATTTAATGCAATACAAATTCAGCACATTTTGTGTGCACCCAAATGTGACATTTGATGCACAGCATCATGTCTGCTTCTTTTTCTTCCTCACACATAAAGAAAACCATGTTATTTTAGTTTGTCTCTTTTGTTTTTTTGTTCAAAATTTGGTTAGTTCTTTCTTGTTTTATTGCAGTGTAAAAGATTTTTCTTGTTTGTTATTAATGTAGCTTTCTGGGCAATTCCTCTAGCTCGAGAAGATAGTGGTCCTGGCAGGGATTCAGTTTTGGAGGCGGTGACACTTCATGGAGAACGTTCTCAAAATTTTCCATTTTTCTAGTTCTACATACATCAACAACAGTGTCATCGCCTTCACTATCACTTGATGACATCGATATTGACTCAGAGTCAGTACTTGGTTTAGGCTGCAAAATATCTGATGGTGCAAATTGGCTATCTTGAAAGACATGTCGATTAACAGCCCAAATACCAGAGGCACGGAAAGCAGTCTCGGCAGTTGCAACTGTAACTGCTTTGCCATATGCTTCATTCAGTAATTTACAAATCTGCATTTGGCTTATTTTGTCCCTTTAATATAAAATATTTAGAAAAATGTGTTAAAATTTCTGAACTTTGATGGCCCATATCTTGGCCATTTAAAGACTTTTATAATAATTTTTTATCACGAATCATCATCATTTTTGCTCTAGTATATGAGGTTAATTTTATGCCTCGAGTCACTGGAACACCCTGTATAGTTTAATTAAAAGTCGTACTAGAATTGCACTTTGACCCAGTGGTAAAATTAATGGGAAAAGATTAAGGCCCAGTTTATTCACCTTTGGTTAAATTTTACTAGCGGATATTTACCATAGTTACTGGTGAAATAGTCAATCATGGCAAGTGAAATTACAGTAACCATGGAAAATATCCAGTAGTTAAATCTAAGCAAAGGTGAATAAACTGGGCCTAGATGGGATTGGAATAATATTATAGCTTATATGTCATCAATAACAAGCAGTTTTAGAAGTCAAACACCATCACACTTAGTATTGTGTAATATTAATATATCCTGTGATTGGATAAAAAACATAAAATTATAAAGAGGAGGTGAATATAGTATAGTATCAAATTATTTCAAATTATTGAAATGTTTAAATTATAAGACATATTATGATAGCTAAATATCAACCAACACTTTTTAATACTTTATTCTTAAAGCAATTTAAGTTACAATACATTTGCTACAACCCAAAATCAAAAATTTAATCACCACTAAGTGATTCCAAATAATCAGCTGCTTCTTTACTAATCCTGTGATACTTAGCGAGTACAGGTCTGTAATAATAAGCCTGATAATCGTTTCTCTGCGAGATGAATGTCTCAACATCCTTTTCAAGCTTCCTCATTCTCGATTTTTCATCTTCCTCAAAAATATGATGCAAATACTTTTCGTAATCTTCCTGAGGAGAACTTACAAGATATTTCGATATAAATCTGGTGATTGGGTGCTAAATTAAAAATTAACCTCAAAATTTCATTATGTAAAAATAACTTGTTAAGTTACACGAAAGTATTCCCAATGTTTTGGAGTATAACCCTCAGGGATTTCGCTTAATGTAGCTGGCCCAATGAAAATGTTCACGTAAGTGACAATCAAACCAACCGGGATGACTCCGAGCATCACATAATAATGAAAGAGATCTTTGAATTTAGTCCATTGGAATCTCGATGGTTGATAAGGAAAAGTGTTGTGTCCAGACATAGAACGTTGCGCTTAAATAATAAATTAATAACATTTTTATATGACATAACCTCAAAATTATGTAATATTTCCCTACCTCCGTTTTTTACCAACAAATTAGCTTTGTTGAATAAAATGGGGCGTAGCCCGCTAAAAACCACCATTTTTTTAATGTGTAATCCTCCAAATTTAATTAAATTTATATATTTTTATAATAAAACCCGAAATCAGAAAAATCGTAAAATCAAGATGGTTAAAATATATTTGGGGATATTTTTGTTTTAATGTTGGTTATGTCAAAAACATAACCTTTAAAATTCATACAAAAATTGATAAAAAAATGTATATAATCTAACATTACGAAATGCTCCCAAACATTTTTAGATATTTAAGTAACAAATATAATTATAGTTTATTAAAAAAAACTAAAACAAATTCGTTTAATCGGATTATACACATCACAAAAAGTAGGGTTATAAATCAAATCTGAATTTTATATATTTTTAATACTTTTTTAGCCTTAAACCACGGCGAATACGAATGGAAAGATCCTAAATCTGACAAAGAAGTGTACGTTATTAATTCGCACCCTAATTTTTAATCAATAATTAATTTTTAGAGTAAATATCTGTATCGTTAAAAAAGATGGTGAAAAAGTTAAAATTCGAGGTAAAATCGGAGATAACCTGCTTTATTTAGCCCATCGGTATGGCATCCCTATGGAAGGAGCTTGCGAAGCTTCTCTAGCTTGCACAACTTGTCATGTATATGTCAACAGTGATTATTTAGACAAGTTAAATCCTCCCGAAGAGAAAGAAGATGATCTGTTAGATTTAGCACCCTTTTTAAAGGAAAATTCGCGATTGGGATGCCAAATAATTTTGAGTAAAGATATGGAAGGGATGGAGTTGCAATTACCGCAAGCTACACGCAATTTTTATGTTGATGGACATACTCCAAAACCACATTAAAACAAACTTGAATACAATTAGTTATTTAGATGTGTGATCTTTTAGAATAAATTCAAAGAAAACCTTTATTATTTTTATAAGCGTATAACATAATCTAATACTTTCTTTATCTTACTTTTTCTCATTATCATCATCTAATTTAACTGTTTTAATTTCTTTAATAATCTCATCTAATCGATGCAAATCCTTCAATGAAACCTCCCCAGTTCCTCTTTCAATTGGCTTTGGTTGTTTTGGATGTGGTTTCCATCCAATCATATTAATAATTTGAAACGTGGCGGGGATACCACTTCTTTGAGTCTCTTCATCATATTTTCCATATAATTGTTCATAAATAGCGGCGGCTGCAAATTGTGTATCTCTGTGGAGATGTAATGATCGATTTAACGCTGCATTACTCTCTGCCATTCCCTTCAAATCCCACATTAATTCGAACATTGTCGGATAATTAACAATTATTTCATCTGTATCTATCGTCAGCATGGTAAATCCCGCCCTCGTTAACAAACTTCCAATATCTCTAACTTCCGTAAAAGGAGATATATGAGGTGATAAACCACCCCTACGCTCCAATTCGGCTAATTGTAGCGATGATCGCAGTTCGTATAAAGTTTCTCCACCAAAAACCGATGCCATAAAAACACCATCTTGCTTTAAAGCGCTTATTATCGAATTTAAAGCCTTCGGTAAATCGTTTACCCAATGCAAATTTAAACTTGACACAACTAAATCCAAAGAATTTGATTCAAACTATAAAAAATTATTTTATTTATTTTAATATAACTTAGATATCATTCAAGAATCATTATGTTGCTTAAAAATCGGCATTTTTTTTTAATCGATGGGAAATCACTCAAGTAAGTCATTATAAATATGAAAAAAGTGCGGAAATGTGTAAGACTTACAAAAAAAAAAAACACTTTAAAGTTTCGACGTGACGTCACTTTTTGTGAAAAGTAGAACTAACACTAGAGCTAGAAACATTCGGGTTTAGCCGTCTCGAGAGACGTGCGGCTAAATCTAAATGTTTCTCGTTCTCGGTCTAGCGTTAGTTCTAGTATTGCACTAGCAGTATCACTAGAACTAACACAAGTCCAAGAACTAGAATCATTCGGGTTTAGCCGTCTTTAGAGACGTGCGGCTAAACCCGAATGTTTCTAATTCTAAGTCTTGTGTTAATTCAAGTTTTACGCTAGCACTATCACTAGAACTGACACAAGACCTAGAATTAGAAACATCCGGGTTTAGCCCTCTATGTCTTTCATAGACATAGCAGGTGCTTTTCATAACACCTCCTATGAATGCATAGAGAACGCTCTAAACGTGAAAGATATACATCCGTCGACAATCAAATGGTGTATAGCCATATTAAAAAGTAGGTAGATCACAGCCAGTCTGGGAGGCGAGTCGTTGACTATAAAGACGCTAAGAGGATGTCCCCAAGGGGGAGTACTATCACCTCTACTATGGTGCCTGGTAGTTGATGACTTGATGAACACCCTAACAAAAAATGGATTCAAGATTCAGGGGTATGCTGATGACCTGGTAATCACAATCCGAGGTAAATATGATGCAATCATAACTCAACTAATGCAAAAAGCCCTACTCACTAGTATTTGGTGTAGAAGCAATGGGCACATCAATCCCAATAAAATCGAAATAGTCCCTTTTTCTCGGAGAAGGAAGCCACAAATAAAAGCACCCTAAATTGAAAGCAGAACTATTAACCTCAAAACAGAAGTTAAATACCTGGGTATAATACTGGACAGTAAACTAAACTGGAACTCACACTTACATAAAGTGAGGAAAAAGGCCATCATGGCAAACCAGATCTGCCGCAGGCTCCTAGGAAGGAACTGGTGTCTCAAACCACAAATGGCTCATTGGGCCTACGTAGCAATAATCAGACCTATGGTCGCCTACGCCTCATTGGTTTGGTGGCCAAAAACAAAACATAAGACAGCACAACAACAGCTTGTCCGACTGCTGCTTTGGAAGCCCTACTCGGTCTCACACCGCTCCATTTATACCGGGTGTCCCTCAAAAGTGGCTCACCCCCATATTTTTCTTTATTATTGGTGATATAAGAAAACCATTTGGAATGCATAGTTAGGTCGCTAAAACGGATTATTACGACATGAAATCATTCTTTTTGTACTTCCGGTTATACCGGATGTGAATACTAATTTCGCTATTTTTTTAAATCTATAATATTTTTTTCTTCAGTTGGGTTGATAGTATAATTTCACATAACTTTTACTTGAAAAAATTTTCACGATCGCTTATAATTTTTGAAAAAAAAATTATTTTCGTTATTTTATAACGTTTTAGTACCTTCGGAAAATGTATTACAACTTTTGACGCATAGTAGCTAGGTTAATAGTATAAACTACGTTATGTCCCTCTTGATTTGCTATTTCTCGAGCAGTGATCACTGCTATGCTTTAGTCAGTGGTTCTTTTTTAATAATGGTGTAAATTAACAGTTGTATTAAATTAGTTTTAAAAGAAAAACGCGATCAAACAATTAAGTTTAATTCAATTATTTTTGATTTTTTATTTTTTTCTTTATTTTTTGTTCTTTTACACTAAATGTTCTGTAGCTGATAGTAACTTACAATGTCCATTGTACATTATAATTTGGATTGTTTACTTTATTTTGGTTAAAACCTCTCAGATCACCTGACCTCACACCTTTAGATTCTTTTTATGGGGCAAAATCAAAAATGAGCTGTATAATACACCAGTAAGGTCTCGTGAGGTATTAGAAAATAAATCGAGTTAGAAATTGTATTACCTAAATATCTCCGCAGGAATAACGTCGAGTCGTTAGATCGACAATACGCAAGATACAATTATGTCAAAATCGAGGCGGGAGCATTTTGAAAATTTAGAAAATTAGTTTTTTTGAACTTACAATTGAATTAAATTTAATTGTTGGATAGCGTTTTTCTTTTAAAACTAATTTAATACAACTGTTAATTTACACCATTATTAAAAAAGAACCACTAACTAAAGCATAGCAGTGATCACTGCTCGAGGAATAGCAAATCAAGAGGGACATAACGTAGTTTGTACTATTAACCTAGCTACTATGCGTCAAAAGTTGTAATACATTTTCCGAAGGTACTAAAACGTTAAAAAATAACGAAAATAATTTTTTTTTTCAAAAATTATAAGCGATCGTGAAAATTTTTTCAAGTAAAAGTTATGTGAAATTATACTGTCTACCCAACTGAAGAAAAAAAAATTGTAGATTTAAAAAAATAGCGAAACTAGTACTCACATCCGGTGTAACCGGAAGTACAAAAAGCATGATTTCATGTCGTAATAATCCGTTTTAGCGACCTAACTATGCATTCCAAATGGTTTTCTTATATCACCAATAATAAAGAAAAATATGGGGGTGAGCCACTTTTGAAGGACACCCGGTATATACAAAAGGAGACAGCTTCAAGTGCCTTATCACTAAAAATAGTTTCTTCACTCAAGTTGATACAGGGCAACCTCAGAGGACACCTCGAAATCCTCAAGGACCCATGTCTAAATCACCTGATTGAAATTAAAACGGACCTTATACCGACAGAATACAATTTCAACCAGCCGTATAAGGTCATATATAGAAGCAGGGATGATTGGGCGAAGGGAGGGCCTCAACTAAAAAGAAGAGCCCTAGCCTGGTACACCGATGCTTCAAAGACAGTTAGATCCAGAGTAGGTATGGGCATCAGTGGATCAAACAGCCACATTAAACTGTTCCTCAGCTCGGACATAACAATTTTCCATGCAGAAGTTCTTGCTATAAACTTCTGCACCGCTTTGAACCTACAGAAGGGACAGAAAGATGCATCCATAAACATTTTCACAGACAGTCGGGGTGCCTTAAAGGCAATTCGAGCCTACACGTGTGACTCCGCACTGATCACAGAGTGTACCAGCAACCTGAGAGAACTCGCTAGGGTTAATGATGTTACCCTATGGTGAGAAGCCATATGAGAAGGCGGACAAGCTAGCCAGAGAGGCAGCGAACACGTCCTTCATTGGACCTCAAGCTGGTTGTGGACTATAAAAAAACCACCTAAAACAAATAATCAACAGTTGGGAGGTCTCAAAGGTAGCCTTACGCTGGAAAGAACTTCCAGGTCACAGACAAGCGAAGAGTGTGATAACTCCGTCGCAAAACAAAACCAAAGAGGTTTTAAGCCTCAGCAAAGGGGATCTCTCAGGTTACCTCACCGGCCATGCGACCCTAAAATACCACCTTTTCCACATTGGAGAAGCCGAGGATCAAACTTGTCGACTTTGCAACGATGAGTCAGAAACAGCTGAACATATACTGCGCAATTGCGTCGCCAACATATACAAAATTTTCGGTAAAACTCTTTTGACACCTACCGACATAAAGGTTCAAGACCTCAGAGCAATACTAAGATTCATCAAGGATCTACATTTGCCCTAAACTTTTGGAGGGCTAAAGTTGCAATAGATCTTATAGGTCGCGGTAACGAGAGGGGCCGCTCCCCTCAGCCTGGCAACAATAATAATAATAATAATGGCCGTCTTGAGAGACGTGCAGCTAAACCCGAATGTTTCTTGTTCTAAAAAATCGATTAAAAAAAAGTCGATTTTTAAGCCACATTTTCTTATAACTTACATGGATGTTTTCTTCATCTAAAATCTGCTTTATAACCTTGACACCATCACCCACAATAACCGAATCTAAATTTGCTTGGCTCACATCACATAGAATTAATTCTTCGACTGAATCTATGGAGATATGTTTGGAAACGTATCCTCTACTACAACCTAACAAAATAATTCATAATAATTCGCTTCGATTTGATGAGGGATAATCACCGATATCAGCGGCACATTTAAATTTTCTTTTAATATCGAAAATTCTATCTGCAAGTCTATACCCTATTTCCTCTTTAAGATAATCGTATAAATTCACGTCTTGTGCCGACGCTGCCCGTTCTCTTTGAAGCGTTTTCGTTTTTCTATCAAATATTTGCATAACTCCCCCAGATGAATCATTTTTGATTTGATATTTAACCGCGGTTCTTGATAGTTTTCTTCGTATATGTGAATGAATCAAAGATGATATTTTTGTTATTTTCGGGGGTAACATTACGTTTCTAAAAAGCATTTCAGTTAAAATAATGTTTAGGTTATGTTTCTAAACATTTTTTGAGGTTATCTAGATATGTCAAAAGTCTCATTTTAAATTTTTTCATGATTATAATTAATTAATCAAATAATAAATTAATACTAATTTACGTTTTTTTAAAAAGAATTAATCTTATTATACAATAAAATTAATTATTAATAAAAATATAATGGCGCCATCTCTTATTCGTTGTGAAAACTAAAAAAAAATGTGAGGTTATGTTACTCAAAATAACTTGAATAAACTGTGTATAAGCAGCAATTAAAAATTAATTAATTAATTAACACTTCATAAAAGAAGTGTTTATTTTAGTGAATTTAACAATTTATAATATGACCGGATTGATGATGGATTATGAGTTTAAAATTAAAACACAAACGGAACGAGTTAAAGTGGAGGATCTATTTGATTATGAAGGTTGTAAAGTAGGACGGGGCACCTACGGTCACGTTTACAAGGGTCGACGAAAAGACGGCTCGGATCCGAAAGATTACGCCTTAAAACAAATTGAAGGAACCGGACTCTCGATGTCGGCTTGTAGAGAAATCGCGGTAAATTAATGTAGAGTCATTTCGCAACGATGAGCTTAACGATCATTTTTTTTAGTTGCTTCGGGAGTTAAAGCATCCCAATGTAATAACATTAATTCGAGTTTTCCTGTCGCACAACGATCGCAAAGTCTGGCTTATGTTTGATTTCGCCGAACATGACCTTTGGCATATTATTAAGTACCATCGGGCGGCGAAGGCGAATAAGAAGCCAGTCATCGTACCGACTGGAATGGTGAAATCCCTTCTCTATCAGATATTGGATGGAATTCACTATTTACACTCGAACTGGGTGTTACATCGCGATTTGAAACCAGCTAACATCTTGGTGATGGGTGAAGGACCGGAAAGAGGTCGCGTTAAAATCGCCGATATGGGTTTTGCAAGACTTTTTAATGCCCCGTTAAAACCTTTAGCGGATTTAGACCCGGTTGTAGTAACATTTTGGTATCGCGCCCCCGAATTATTATTAGGGGCTAGGCATTACACAAAAGCGATCGATATATGGGCTATTGGATGTATTTTTGCTGAATTATTAACATCCGAGCCGATTTTTCATTGTCGACAAGAAGATATTAAAACAAGTAATCCATACCATCATGATCAATTGGATAGGATATTTAATGTTATGGGATTTCCCCATGAAAAAGATTGGGAGGATATTAAAAGAATGCCGGAACATCCTACTTTATCAAAAGACTTTAAAAAAAATAAGTAAGATTAATTCATAAATAATTTAATTCATTTCTATATATTCATAAATTCCGTTTTAGTTACGTAAATTGTTCCTTAGTAAAATATATGGATCGTCATAAAATTAAACCAGATTCAAAAGCCTTCCACCTCCTCCAAAAGCTCCTTTTAATGGACCCCAATAAACGAATTACTTCAGAACAAGCAATGCAAGATCCGTACTTTCAAGAAGATCCGAAGCCTACTCAAGACGTATTTGCTGGTTGCACCATTCCATATCCAAAACGTGAATTTTTAACGGATGATGATCAGGAGGATAAGGCTGAAAGTAAACGTCAAGCGCAACAACAACAGCAACAAGCGCAACAGCAGCAACAACAACAAAACCAGCAACAAGCGCAACAACAACAACAGAATCAGCAGCAACAACAACAAAACGTCAACGTGAATCAAGATCATGGAAATCCCGCTAAAAGGGTTCGATTAGGCCCACATGCTGTTGATGTTAATCCTCAGGTGGTTCGAATGTCACAACAACAACAGGAATTTCATCAACAGCAGATGATGTATAATAATGGAAATCAACAGCAACAAAATTTTCAGCAAAGATTTTAGTTACACTTATGGTTATTTTTTATTAGAATGTAATCGTTATTTAAAAGTAATCAATAAATTTATTTTAGGACTGATATTTCTCTATTATTAAAACAATAAATCTTACCTTAAACCCAATTTAAACCAAGATATTATTTCACATTCTTACAAAACACATAATTGAGTAAAAATATCTTCAACAAAACAATATATAATTGAATAACTAATTTTTACCGATATAAATCATCAATTTTAAATTGACGTTTTAAAAAAGTTAGGTTATATTTTCGAAACGTCACTGATTAATTTATGGGGAACGCTTCCTACAACTTAGGAATTACTTTAAGGTTTCAAAACCTTAATTTAATGATTTTTCGATTAATTTAACTTCTTTTTTCGTAAAAATTTAATAATTTTAAGAAATGTTATTGCAATGTTTAAAATGTCAAAAATACTAACATTAATATCGGTGGTTAACGCTAGATGGAGTTTGTCATGGAAAAAAAAGTTGGGTTATGTTGTCGACTAAAACACATTTACCGTCGCGAAGTTAATCAAAGTTAATCTAATCACGATTTCTGGTAAGATATACGTGTATTTCACATTCAAGTACACGAAATTAGTGAAAAAAACATTAAATTAAACAAATATTTGATAATTCGAGGTGTAATAACGTCTTTGTAATGACGAGGATAAGCCTGAACATTAAATTAAAATATTAAATCTTACCTTAAAGCCAATTTGAACCAAGAGAACACAATTTTAAACGCAAAGTCAAAAGTGACACTTAAACAAGTTGACGTTTAAACGGTGCCAACCTAAAATAAAAAAATATATTTCAAGATCACTCTAATTACAATTTCTAGTAAGATTCATAGATTTTTATACATTTATTTCGCATTCTAGCAAACGATATACATAATTTAGAGAAAAAACTTTCAGCAAAAAACATAATTGAAAAACTAATTTTTACCGAAACAATTTTAAATTGACGTTTTAAAAAAGTTGGGTTATGTTTTCGATTAATTTATGGGGAACACTTCCTAGAACTTAGAGGCACTTTAAAGACGTTTTCTCGGTTAATTTAACTTTTCTTTTCGTAAAATTCAATAAATTTAGGAAGAAATGTTATCACAGGTTTTAAATGTCAAAAAATACTAAGATTAATATGGGTGGTTAACGCTAGATGGGGTGAGGTTGTCATAAAAAAAAAGTTAGGTTATGTTTTCGATTAAAACATCACATTCACCGTCGCGAAATAAATCTAATCACAATTTCTAGTAAGATTCATCGAATTTTATACGTGTTTTTTATATTCAGGTACACAAATTTAGTGAAAAATCTATTTAAATTAAAAAAAAATGTTTGACAATTCGAGGTGAAATGACGTCTTTGTAATGAGGAGGATAAGGCTGAACGGCATAAAACGTCAAGCGCAACAGCATTAAACCGTATTAGAACATTAAATCTTACCTTAAAGCCAATTTGAAGCAAGAAAACACCTTAAACACTGTTAAACACACAAAATTAAAAGTGACAGTTAAGTTAGTTGACATTTAAGTTGTGCCAACTTTAAAATAAAAAAATATATTTCGAGATCACAATATGTATTTTTTAGTTTACGTGTTTCGAATAAAATACAATAATTAATCAATCGTAATAATAATAATTAATTAATTAAACTCCAAGTGCACAGGTACTAAACGTATCGTTCCTATTTTAAATTTATTATTTTTTATTATTATCATTTATACACAACGTACTTAGTTTCAATTATCATTATCAATTTAATAATTACATACCGTAGTAGTTAAGGCGTCTATCGAGCGTCGGGTTATTTACCGAGTTACTTTTACTTTGCGCGCCTCAGCGTCACGGACCTGAGCATAGTGTTAATTATTTTAAATATTTATTATCAACATCGTTCTCATAACCTTTGTGTTACTCCCCTTTTAAACGATTTCTTTTTGGAAACTGGCTGCGCTATTTACAAAGATATCAAACTACAAAAAGATTTGACAAAATTATAGAAAGAAAATTGTTTACCTAAACTTAAAACTACCTACAGTTTTCTTTTACTTATACGTATTACATTGTGCGACAATTTTTACGGTTAGTTAAGCAAAAATTATATAATATGTACATGTTCAATAAAAAACAATCTTTTGGATTTAATTTTACTGAACATAATGTATTGTTGGATTTTTCGGAGATAATGATGCTTCTTTGTAATAATTATTTACAATCATAACCTCATTTTTCTTTCCATTTTAATCAAAAAAAATTGACTATTAGAATATAAATACCTTTTTATCACACACATACTCTTTTCTTTATTTCTTAAACCTGTTTGCTTCTTTTTAATTAAATTACAGTCTTCTTAGCATTTCGGGGTTTCCCCAAAAATAAAATAATATATGAATTTTCTATAAAACTGATTCGATTTGTTTAATTTCTTTTTCCGTATCCGGACTCGAAGCGGTTTTTATAATTTCTGGTATCTTTCCGTGCCCTATCGTAATGGGCCTATCATCTTCATCTTCCTCCTCATCTTCATCGATTGGGGTTAAAACGTCCCCCACGACCGGTTGTTGTTCGTTAGGTACAAAACGCTTAAATAGAGGGGCCGCAAAACTTGTTAATGCAGAGACTCCGAATAATCCACCGGCTACGAAAAACGGTAAATCGTACGTTTTCGTCATATCATACAGAGCCCCAGCTAATGGAGAACCGACAATCGTAGCAGCCCCACGGAATAAAATTAACAGACCGAAAGCACTCGTTAATTTTTCTAAACCAAGCAGATCTACGAGGATTATGGAGGTTAAAGAGATGTAACCAGCTAAAAAAATAAACATTAAAAGATTGTTTATAAAATAAAAAATTAACTTACAAATGGCTAATCCGAAAAAGATGGCCATAGCTACATAAGCCCCATAACTATGGCAAAATGGTGTAAGAGCGACTGCAATGGTGGAAATAACGAGACAAATGTTGTTGACGAATAAGGCGTTAACCTGAGGGAAATCGGCAAAATATCCGCAAGCTATACGACCGATTGTGTTTGTTATGCCGATTATAGAAATTAAAAAGGACGCTTGGCCACCATCAATTCCATCTTTCTTCGCAACATCAACGAGATAAACGAACGGAACGTAAAGTCCAGCCATTCCGAATAAATTCGAAATTCCAATCATCATAAAAACCGGATTCTTTAACAAAGAAACATCCATCATTTGACCTAAAGCCGCTTTTACACCTTCCGGTAAAACGAAACATGGACATAATTCAGTTTCTAAAATAAAATAAATTAATTTCGTATTAAAACATCTTTGTGATTAGTTCTTACCATCAGTTTTTTCTGGTCTAGGTTTAGCTAAACTTTGAATACTTTGCCTATAATGTTCCAAAGACTTTTGAGATTGATATTGTGGTAAATTAACAATAGAACCAGAATAAAAAATATCCTTTCTTGATAACGGACGAACCATTTGTGGTTTTTCCCTTGATAACGACAACTTTGATGAGGTGTAACCCAAACTTTCACAATCCACCTCGGAGTTATTGTTTCGACTACCCAAAAACGATCGGGTACTCTTTCTCATATCCCCGTTCGAATTCACAGCGCCCCTCGAGGAAGATTTAATCGGATTTAAACTCGGTTTAAAACGTTCACCGACGGACGCTTTCCTCGCTCGATCGAAAAAGGGAACCGAACCGTTCTTGGGCAACGCGACGTGGGTTGAAAAGGCAGGTTGCGATGCGTTTCGCGGCATTTTATTCGTGGGGTCAAATTCGCCACCTTTCGTTCCATCCTGATTTCTTAATTCACCAAGACGAGGATTTTTTATTTTCACATCAGAAGATTCACCATTTTGCTCTTGAGTTCTAGCTTCGGCTATTGTTGGCAACGTGGGGACGGTTGGTATCGGGGTTATCGGCGTTCCGGGGGCCAATTGATCCAAATTAAAACTTGAATGAACACCTGGATCTATGTTTAATGGTTGTTTTTGACGTTTTTCCATCGTTCCATCTGGTAATTGTACCATAAAATATGAACCTCCAATACTTCCTAAAATCATTAAAAAGAATTGAAGTGTTTATATAAATTATTAAATAAATGGAAAGCGTTATACATCACTTGACTACGCGATATTTTATCGTTTTTAGAGATTTTCATGCTGTCTGGTAGGAAAAGGTGTAACTTATCTTAGAAAAAATGCAGAATACCGAAAGACCTAAAATACCATTTGTTTTAAAGGATAAAGTTAAGCGCCAATCAGGTTATACGATTTCAAGTCAGATATGCATCATACGTCTAAGAACCGACTTAAATACGATACTTAGATACACCAAGAAATTCTACTATAGAAAAAACAGATGAACCTACAATTTCGGACCAGTGTCGTTTCAATAAAAATATACAACAACCTGACGCTATATGGCAAATAAAACTAACACAAGACCTAGAACTAGAATCATTCGGGTTTAGCCGTCTTGAGAGACGTGCGGCTAAATCCGAATGTTTCTAGTTCTCGGTCTAGTGTTAGTTCTAGT
>NW_019280591.1:254483-288352 GCF_000648695.1 Onthophagus taurus | reverse complement strand
ATAAAAATTAAGAATATGTCAAAATGACATTGACATTCTTAACCGGAAGTTGACCATAACTTCATTAATATTGAAGATAAATATGTCGTGTTTGTACTCATTTTAAAGGATTTTTAATGAGGATTACAAATATGTTAAAATTGAGGTTGACACTTAAACCTGAAGTTAGTTATCACATAATAGACAAATGGACAACTATATAGTGTTCTTTCATGATGTATTCTTTATTAAAAAAACCTTGAAAATGAGTCCAAACAAGACGTATTTATCTCAAAAAACAAAAAAGTTAGAATAAAAGACACTAACCCGAACTTAGCAACAATGAAGATAGCAATTTAATTTTTAAATATTAATACCAACCTTAATTTTTGTTTTTTTTTTATTATATTTTTGTTTTGGTGATAAATATTAGTCCAAACAGGACGCACTTATCTCAAAAAACATTAAACCCGAAGTTAGCAACAATGAAGATAGCAATTTAATTTTTAAATATTAATACCAACCTTAATTTTTGATTTTTTTAATTATATTTTTGTTTTTGTCACAAATTTTAAGACATTTTATAAAAATGAAGAATATATCAAAATGACATTGACATTTCAAACCGGAAGTGGCTTATATCTCGAGTAATATTGGAATTAAACGTATCATGTTTGGACTCATTTTAAAGGATTTTTCACAACGATTACAAATATGTCAAAATTGAGGTTGACACTTTAAAGCTGAAGTTAGTTATCATATAATAGAAGTTTTATAACTGAAGTTAATCTAGTGTTAGTCACTTTTCAGCACTTTCTTTTTATTTTTAACGTGTTTTTGGGGTAATTTCACATTAATTTAAAAAAAAATCGTCGATTTTTAAGCCACATGATGATTCTTGAATTTTTCCCAAGTTTCTTAATATTTCTTTTGTTAAAAAAAAGCGTTCTTAAATTTTAACCTGTAAACTTGTAACACTTCGTCTTTTGTAACACTTTTTAAACTTTAATTTTGTAAATTAGTAACTAATAATCTGATTTCGACTTTGATATGTGAACAAAAGAAAAAGAAATATTAAGAAACTTGTTTGTGAAATGGATAGGATGAGGGACGTTAATCTATTTGTAGAGGGTCTGAAGATGGCCAAGGGCCGAAACTAGTTAGACTTAAATTCTATATATGTAGAATAGAAACCAGTCGAAAAGTACAAAATCAAACTCTAGATAATTTTCTTCAAAAACTTTTACACGAAACATCATTTTGACTCTAGTATTTGTGATTAATCTTACAGAAACAGCCTGTATAATCGTAAAACGACTGACCAAGCGGATTTTGTGCTTGTGATGGCTGAATAGTTTGAGCCTGTCTATTGTGAGAAGTCATATTTTTAGAGAGATGAAAACGAAAATCCCGTTTTTCTCAACATCGTTCATTTGTCGCTTAGTCAAGTGATGCATAACGCGGTCCAAATTAATAAAATAATATTAATCAAAATCACATTTGAGGTTAGTTTGAAATATCACGTGAAATGTCATCGCGAATCGGTGACATCTATTATTCAAAAGCGGAACTATTTATAACATTTACCTCTTTCCATAGCAATACGTCTTTCTTCAGCCATTCTTTGTAATAACGGTTTAACCCTAGGTTCCTTGGGATATTCTAAGGGACGCATTAAAGCGCCAAATATGGCACAATTTAGAATAATCCCAGCAAGGATTAAATTAGCTCCTTTCCAATCGTAAACTTGAAGTAAAGCGGTCGCGAGTGGTGCAAAAGCAAACGTTCCGACCCCAGATCCACAGACGGCGATTCCGGTTGCGAGAGATCGTTTCGTTTCAAAATAATATCCGACGCAAACCACCGCCGGAAGATAAATCAAACCGAATCCTAATCCGCCCATAAAACCATAAGTTAACATTAAAACGTTAACCGTCGGACTGAAAATGGAAAGGACGAATGCGGATGTTGAAATCAAACTTCCGGCGATGCAAACAGCTCGACAGCCGTACTTGTTGGTGAGGGCGCTAACAACGGGTCCAGCGCTAAGATACATTCCTGATAGTAAAGATCCAACCCAAGCGGTTTTTCCTGCGGGTTCGCCATAATAATTGATGAATTCATTGATGAAAACGCCGAACGTGTATGCGATCCCATCAACTATCATGTTGCACATAAAAGAAGCGGCGACGATAACCCACCCGTAGCCACCATCCGGTGGCGGTGGAAGATCGTGATAATCGCAATACTCTTCATCTTCCTCTTGTTCTTGTTCGGCCGTTAAACG
This sequence comes from Onthophagus taurus, assembly GCF_000648695.1. Classification (NCBI taxonomy): domain Eukaryota; kingdom Metazoa; phylum Arthropoda; class Insecta; order Coleoptera; family Scarabaeidae; genus Onthophagus; species Onthophagus taurus. The sequence continues at coordinate 286,086 of NW_019280591.1, read as the reverse complement.
AGCCGCTTCTTCGCATGCTATTTCACTTTCAGTCTAAAACAAAAAGAAACGTTAAGATTAAAAAAAAATAAAAATAACTAAACATGTGGATTAAATTGTATTAGATAATTAAATGAAATATTGCACTTATAAGTGGTTATTGTTCATTTTTTCTAAACTATAGATTGACACACTTAATCGTTGTTTACCATCGTTGAGTTGATATCGAACAAAGGATATAATAGCGATTCATAGTTGTGAAGTAATTCCACTCAACCCAAATTATTAATTTAATTTATAATAGGAATTATGTAATCTAATTATAATAATAATTTAAAACCTCAAAAGAATTAAAATCAATAAAAAACGTTTGTGGTAACAAGAAATTAACTTGATAAAGATTAAATTTGTTATTTATAAACCAAAAAGCGTGGATTAAATTTGCATTAATTTTAATTAATAATAATAATAAGGCGAGTTAAATCATAATAAAAAATGCGCTGAGTTAGGTTGGGATAGTTTTACTTACGGTTTTTTTCTCAGTCATTATTTTCACAAAAATCTATACTAAAATAAAAAAACAAGATGTTCGATTCTCTAACTAATCTACAAAATGCTTCGACAATTACGCGTGCGACGATTTTATAGTACACAATTTATCTATCACTTGTAATCTTTTTAAGCATACAAAAGCCACTTCTCGAGTCTATTTCTTATTTGAACAAAACTTTTCTTTAAGAGAGAGTAATAAGAACAACTACTACTTGGAAATTATGTATGGAACTGTGTTTTTTCGTTATTGTTACACTAATATTTTTCTTTGATTGGGAACGATTAGCACGAGTATGAATGTTTCTCGAGGCAATTAAATAACTGTTTAAACCCTGTTAAAACTGTTAGAGACTGATTATTTTGTTTGGTTAAGTTACAACCAAGTTTTGTTACTTTTGTTATTGCTTATGTGTTATGTACAATGGACTTAAGTTATTTTAATACAATATAAAGGAAAATTTATTTAACTTAACAACAGATTATATTTAATTTCAAACATTTTAAACTTATTTCAAGAAAATTTTATAAATAATTTTTACCGATATAAATCAACTTTAAATTGACGTTTTAAGAAAGTTAGGTTATATTTTCGATATGTCACTAATTAATTTATGGGGAATACTTAGGGATCACTTTAAAGAAATAACTTGGAGTTCCAACACTGCATTTTAATGGTCTTTCGGTTAATTTAGCTTTGCATTTGTAATATTTAATAATTTTAAATGTTTGAAAAATGTATTAAATTTTAACGCTAGATGGGGTGAGTTTGTCACAAAAAAAAGTTGGGTTATTACATTCTCCGTCGCCGAGTTAATCTAATTACAATTTCTAGTAAGATTCATGGATTTAGAAACGCATGACGTAGTGAGAACTTTTCAACAAAAAAACATATAATTCAATAATTAATTCTTACCGATATAAATTGACGTTTTACAAAAGTTAGGTTATGTTTTCGATTAATTTATGGGGAACACTTCCTAAAACTTAGAGGTACTTTCAAGAAACAGCTTGTGGTTTCAAAACCATATTTTAATGGATGTTTCGGTTAATTTAACTTTTCTTTTCGTAAAATTTAATAAATTTAGGAAGAAATGTTATCACAGGTTTTAAGTGTCAAAAATACTAAGATTAATATGGGTGGTTAACGCTAGATGGGGTGACTGTCACAAAAAAAAGTTAGGTTACGTTTTCGATTAAAACATTACGTTCACCGTCGCGGAGTTAATTTGATTACAATTTCTAGTAAGATTTGTACATTTTTATACCTTTATTTCTTATTGTAGTGTACGAAATACATAATTTAGTGAAAGATTTTTGACAATTCGAAGTTAAATGACATCTTTGTAATCTTACCATGTCAAAAGAAAAGTGATTAAAATGGTTGCTATGGTAACCGCGACGTAAATTTGTTGTAAAAACGAAAATAATTAAAAATATTACTTATTTTTACGTCTTCCTTCATCATCAATATTATATAAACACAAAACTCCTTAATAACCATCGTTTCATTACCTTTTCAAAATAGAATCATTTCATTTTATTTTTTTTTTAACTATTTTTTATTTAAATTCACAAATTACATTGTAATTTATAGCCCGCGTCTTTACATATTCGCATTATGAGTAAAAAGTAAAAACCAAACAGTTTCATTTAATTTTTTGGGGTTACAAAGTTAACAAGAATCGTTGCTATGGTGATGAAGTCGTCTTGAATCTCAAAATGTCATTAAAAATGTCAATTAAATGTCAAATCAAGAATTAAATTTTTTTAAATTTTGTTAAATTTTTTCATTTTAGCCGATATCAAATAATTTTTTACTTACAGATGATTTTGTTTCCATTAATCGAAACTATTTAACATAAAAAAAGATCTAGATGAATAAGATTCGAGGAACGCCAACAATCTAAACGAAATTTACAGATTTTTTCTCTTTATCTTTACGATTGATATCAAAAATTGTCTAAAACATGAATTATAGGTGTAGGTATTTAGAGAGATTAAAGCTTTTTCGATCAGATTGATATTAAGTGTTGTAATAAAAATTTTAAGTTAAAAAAATCGCCATTATTTATGTACTTTAACGTTACAGATGTGAGGAATCGGCTTCCTTATTTCCTATGGAATTCGATTGAGGAATCAACGATCAATGTTTAAAGGTTAAATATTTCAACACAACACGAACAATTGTTAATATGCTGAGTGTTATGATTAAGAATGAATAAACACAAAAATTTTAAGATAAGTATCATTGAAAAAATTAAATAATAAATACTTCATACGTGTTAAAAATTATTGGATTTAACACGTTTCATAAAAATTAACACTTACTCCCGTTTACAAAAACAATTCGTCTTTTCCGTTTAATTGTTCCTTTTGCGTAAATGGCAAATAAACGTAATAGAATCTTTCTAATTCGAATGACAAATTAAATTAACGAAGAGAAGTTATTTTTAAACGCGTGTATTGAAAGTGTCGCAAAGTTTTTATTATTATTTTAGCAAATCGTTTTTATTATCACATAGTTATCGGTTATTATTATGGGAGTAACTTTTTCTGGTTTTTAGTTACTTGATTTTAACAAAATCATTTTTTCCATTTTATTTAATCGATGCTTAATGCGTCTTCCTCGATTATGTTGTCTCTCTTTTTCCATTTCCTATTTGGATCATTGCCAAGTATACAAAGGTAGTTCAATGTCAATGCTTAAGTTCATATTTTATTTTTGAAAATTACTCGTACTATTAAATGTAATAAATAACGTTAATCTTAACATACAATTGACCTTTTGATCGCTTTTTCGATATATGAAAGGAATAAACAACATAATAATACATTACGAAGGATTAAAACTTAAAAACTAAGCTTAAAGATTTAATTCTTTGGAGAGAGCAATCGAATTCATCAATCATAATTGTTATAAAGCATTAAAAAAACATTTTTTAAATATCTAAAACCTTGAAATTAATTTTGAAACGAGAATTTTCGAATGCGTTTTAATGTTCTTAATGTACTGAAAGAGAAGATTCGCTCACTCGTTCAAAATTATCATGTATCGTTGGGTTTTGTACGCGATGAATTGTTGCAACCTCATTTACAAGAAACACTTAAAAGACTTCCATCAAACAAGAAAATTTGTAAAAATAAATTCGCAACAAAAAACGCGTTTTAGTTCTAAAAATAATCACACTTGAACGGTTTCCAACGATTTTATTTTGCAACAAATGCAAAAATGCAAGCGAGTTTTTTCCGAAAAAAAAAAAATTATGAAAATAGATGTAGATGAATATGCTCAGGATGTTTTTATCCACTTAAAAGTTAGCGTCCAACAAATTGATCACTTAACCAGTCCAGTTTGTTTCAGTTTGAACTTATTCCGGCCAAATAAGAGTTTTTTTATCACAAGAAAATGAGATGTTTTAAAAGAATTATAATATAAATGGAATTTGATAAGAATTTTAAAAAAATGTTATCACAAAGATTATTCATATCTAAACTATGAGTTTTAAAACATTTTTACTACATTCAAGTTAAATCGAAATTAATTAATATGCAATAAAAATAATAATGCACAAAAAAAATTCGCTACTAAACACTAGATGGCGTTTAACCATAAAAATAATTTACTCATATGTCAAAAAACGAAACGTCAATTTGACAGTTATAAAAATTTAAACTGCTTGAATTAATGATTTAAGCTGAAAGAAAACTTTGTTGAGTGATTTAAATGATTTAAGAAATGAAAAGGAAAACGTTATGTGTAATCTTAAAACAGTTTAAAAGAAAGGCAAAAATGAGCTAGCTATAAAATAGCTACAATGTTTGATTTACAATAATTTTATACTCTCTTTAACAGGTACTCGTAGAAAAAGTTGTTGAAAGGGCATTTTTTCTATTAATAATCACATAAAGAGCAAATTAATCATTTGGAAAATAAGAATGGAGGCTATAAGAAGATATTTTGTTTCAATTCAATACTTGAAGAACGCTATACTGGCTATTTATATCCTTTATTGTTCTACGGATCAAAACCTACAGCACGAAAAATATCCTGACTCATGGTGGGTATGAGTCCATTATCAAGTGATGTTCAATCAGCGTATGACAAACTTAGCAAGGATGTACTCTAGGACGATGTTTGGTGGCTTTCATTATAATAATGAGAAGTTACAGGAGAAGAGTATGAAACAGGGGGACAGCCTGAGAGAGTAAAACAAGAACAAGACCTTCCACAATATGTTATTACAAATTAACACCAATGAAGACCTTTGACATGGTGTAGCCAGACGATATAATGCTGATATCTACATTTGTCCAACTAAAAAACCTGTTTGGAAAAAAGGGAAATACAAATAACTATAGGGAAAACCAAGATTATGCATATAACTAAAGGGGAAAAGAATAAAAACATAAATGAAAAGATAAGTGGGGAGAGATTGGAAATTGTGGATAAATTTGAATACTTGGGCACCATTATTACTGAGAATGGAACAAATAGACAAAGAAATACAAAATAGAATACAAAAAGCAAAAAGTAATGTGTACTTGTAATAGAACAAATACAAAATTAAGAATTTATGAAACTGTATGGCCGATAAGAGATAAACACAAATCAAAAATAACAGCAGCTGAAATGAAATTTTTAGGAAAGATTGTGGGGAAAACAGGAATGAACCGAATTACAAACAAAATTATAAGAGGCGATTAGAAAACAAACAGCTGAGCTGGTATGGACTCCTAGTCAGAATGCCAGAAGAGAGAATCCCACAAGAGTAATGGAAATGAGAATAGTTTGAAAACAAAGGAAAGGCATAGGATAAAATGGGAGGATGGAATGGAGGAGATAGTCCGCAAGAGAGGAGGAAGTGTGCAGGAAGTGAAGAATATGGTAAGGAACAGACGTAGTTTTAGAAGATGGATAGAGGATCGTAATAACACCCCAACGCTGTGATGGCATCTGGGGGAAATGATAAAAAGGATGAGTTTACACCTATTAAATTGTTAAAATACTCTAAAAATATTTCCTGTTAGTTCAAAAGCTCCGAAAAATGCGAAGATTGGGACTCAAGAAGAACTCATTTTACATTAAACTTCATCTCTCAGAATTCCTTTTATACACAATGAAATTGAAATCGAACCGATTAAATCGTTCAAACGAGGATGAAAAGTAAGAATTGACAATGACAGACCAACATTTTCTTTTTGACATTTCAAAAGAATTTAGCGCGTTGTCATGGTTACCATATTTTTTGATTTGTAATGATTGTAATGAATTAAAACAATTTTTTTAGTTTTTCATAAAATTTTGCTTAAGTTTTCATAAAAAAAACACTTAAATAATTACAGACAACTAGGAAAATACCACTTAAAACATATTTATTTCATAAAAATGAGATTTAAATAAATTTTTTGACATTTTATTTGACAGTTAATATGTCAAAAAGTTGTTGTTCAAAGGGAACAAAGGGAACCAAAAACGAATCTCTTTATTGGTCTTTTATAAATAATACGTCTATTTATATTCGTATAACGAGCACATTAACATTGAATCCCAACAAAGAATGTGAAAAATTACTTTTTAAGAAGATTTGAGGTGATTCGAAAAATTTTAATTAATCAATTCTTTGAAATAACGATAATATTTTTATGTGTTGTTACTAATTAATACAGTTGGTGTTGTTGTTTGCGAATTTATTCGAATTTACTGAGTTAGTCACACATACGCATGCATTTCCTATTCGATTAGATTTCTCCTTCAACAATAACATTTTTTCTCCTTCCCGTCTCACTCTATCTTTTAAAGAACTGCATTTTTTTAAAATTTTTTAATTCAACTTTTCAATACGTATTTTGGCTCATTTTTTGGCTTTGGTTGTGGGTGCAGTTACAAACTCGACCGACCCAAAACGAACAATAAAAAAAGATTCGTTGGAACGTGCGCTAGTTTTTGGCACGTTGAGCCAAAATACATATACACCGACACTTTATTTTTAGAAAAAATCGCATTTCTCCTTGTTATCTAAATCTAATGATTAATCAAAAATCATTTTTGTTATAGAACGTACCCTATTAATCCGATTTCGTTGTCTAGAAGCCCTTGACATAGTACATAAACTCGTACTGATTTTAAATTTACCGCCTTGGAAACAAAAAAAAACGATCAACAAAGTAGGCACGTGTTTTTTAGTTTGTTTTTGTATTAGTACACTATTTAGAGTCTAAAACACTTTTTTTTGTATGTAAAAAAGAATGAACGTCGTCGTTATGGAAACACACGGCTAACTCGATGCTGTGCGCGTAAAAAACGTTCACTCAACCGCGACTACCAACTTCAGATCAACGCGAGAAACACTTCGTTCGGAATATAAACGTTTAGCGATGACGTCATCACAACTTCAATCGTCACTAAATAATAATAAAACGATCTAATGAAAAACGTGCCGTTAATTTAATTAAACTTCTAAAATAAATAGAAAATAATAAATTAACAAAAAAAAAATAAATCGTTTAAACGAAATTATTAAGCGATCAGCTGATTGTAAACACAAATGTTTTTCTTTACATCCATAGATTTGTTAATATATATTAACAAATAAATGAATTAACAAAGTTAAATATCCCCAAAAAAATCACTAAATTAACTAAATTAATACTTAAACAATCCCCACTTAAATTAATTTAATAAGATTTATCAAAAATTAAAATTTTTAATTAATTAATAAATTTAATTAAATTAAATAAATCACTAAGATGAAACTCTCTTACACCATCTTAAATTAACAAATAAAACTCTTTTCTCACCAAATTCTGTGAGGTTCTTCTTGATAGATCCTCATCGGTATCCTCGTCGTTATCGTCTCTGCTGGTTCCGGCCCCCATTACCCCAAAGGGGGCTCATCTACCGCCGGAAAACCGCGCGAAAAACCGACGACCGGCTTCCGCACCAAGCAACACCCGTCCACCAAACAACCCGCAGTTGCGTTACTGTTTAGTGACTTTTATTTTTTTTAAGTTTATCGTTAATTTCTAAATATTTAAACGAAAGGTTATTTTTAAATTATAAATTAATCAATTTTTTTTGAACATTAACAATCAAATTAATCAAAAAATAATATGTTCTAAATAAATTTACATTTTAATCGGCTAATACTAAATTAAATCAATAAAAGATTATTACCAACCGTTATCTCGCGATAACACAAAGTAACTAATTTATTGTCTGTTTTAGGCAGTTTAATCCGAATATCAGATTTTTATCAAAGCATTTTAGGTAAAAATGGGTTCGCAAATACCTAAAGCAACTTTACTTCGCTTCCCAACAATATTTGGGGGAATGCTTGTCTTAGCAGGAGTTGGATTGATTTACCGGTAATTTAAGGTTATGTATCAACTTAAGATTTATTAAGGTCATTGTTATAATTAGAGAGAAATTTTTGGGGAATATCGAAGAACAACGGTTACAATTGTATAAGGAATGCCCTGAAAGCCGAGAAGCGTACGAAAAATATAGAAGAGAACATGGAAGATGATACCTAAGTTATTGTACTTGTTTTTTTCAGTAAATAAGTGTATAGATTTGTTATATATTAAAAATATACTCTTTAATGTAACCTTAATTACGTTTAATCGTTTTATTTAGACCTTATTTTAATAATTAATTAAAATTTTGAAGCGCCATCTATAATCATATATAAATAACATTTAAAAAAACATAACCTTACTTTTTAAGTAACAAAATGTCCGATGGTAAATAAACATAAATTAATTAATTATTTAATTTAAACAATTTTGTTTATAGAGGAAGTTATTCGAAGACGTTTACTAATCGACGGAGATGGAACTGGCGATGATAGGCGGTTAAACGCACTTTTAAAGGCAGTTATAAAGTTTGCAAATTCATCGGATGACTCGGAAACTGAAAATCAAATTATTTTTGATAGGATGCTATCCCAAATAGCACAGTGCGAATTTGCTATGAGACGATCGCTTCTACTACAAAAAACGAATCAAAGAGAATTGGAAAATTACAAGATAATTCAAAGTGTTTTGGAGGAGAAAATATTGAAGGTGAAGAAAGCAATTGAAGAGATTAAAATTGAATTAGAGCAAGCGAAAATTTTAAAACAAAATATGATGATGTACGATTTATTGGCTCAAAGTATTCAGGAACAACCTGCTAGAAAAGATACGGATAAACGATTGATGGAGCTTAAAGCGGAACTGGGCGAATTGAGGGAAGAAAAACGATTGTTGGAGCAGAAATTGGATATGAGAAGGAAACAATTTCATGTTCTCATTTCAAGTTGTAATCAATTGCAGAGTATGTCCGAGGATAAAAGCGATGATGATCATATGAATACTTCTTTGGATGATATCACTAATAGTCCTGGTCCGGAAGTTATGTCTGAATAAATTTAATAAATACACATTTTTATATTAATGAAGCGTTTTTATTTATATTTTTATACAATTAAAATAAGAATAGATTTATTTAAAGTTCCCACCATAATCAGTCATACCAACTTTTATTTTATTTAATGTAAAACCCTTGTTTATTATAGATATATTATATATATATTAAATTTGTATGCTTATTTAATTACAATACACTTAATTTCTTATTTTAAATAATTTAAATTATGTTGTAAGAAATAAAATTCAATTAAATCAGTAAACTGAAGTTAGCTGCTTCAAGTGACATTTACGTCCTGTGACAGGTTAGAAATTTCCGCTTCCTTTTCGTTGACGCCGCAGCCATGAAAGCCAAAGGAGAGGTTTGTTTTCATTATTTCTTAACTAATTATCACCTAAATGTACAAATTAATTACTTAAAATGATGTGTATTCTCCCATTTCTAAAATAATCAATTAAATTGTCCCAATTTATTCCCCAAAATCCGCAAATCATCAATGTTTACGTATTTGAGGTTATGTCCACGTGTTTTCTTTGCTATATTTTAATCAATTTTTTTTAATTTTTTAGTTGAAAGAGTTCGAAGTAATCGGGCGTAAACTGCCCACCGAAAAAGAAAAGGAAACCCCATTGTACAAAATGAGGATTTTCGCCCCTGATCCAATTGTTGCCAAATCTCGCTTTTGGTACTTCTTAAGACAGCTTAAAAAGTTTAAGAAATCAACAGGGGAGATTGTTTCAGTACGTCCTATTCCTGAGAAGACCCCAATTAAGATTAAGAACTTTGGTATTTGGTTGAGGTATGATTCTAGGTCGGGTACTCACAACATGTACCGTGAATATCGTGACTTAAGCGTTTCGGCCGCTGTTACACAGTGTTACCGCGATATGGGGGCTCGTCATCGTGCTCGTGCCCATTCTATTCAAGTAAGTTAATTAAAATAAAGTCATTTTATAAAATAAAATCATTTTTTTTTATTAGGTTATTAAAGTTGAGGAAGTTAAGGCTTCAGCTTGCAGAAGACCACAAGTGAAGCAATTCCATGATTCTAAGATTAGGTTCCCATTACCTAAACGTATACAACAAAGGAAGACGATGAATCGTTTCTCAGTTCGTAGACCAAGGACTTATTTCCTTTAATGTGTTAATTATAGGAATTTGATGAATAAAAAGTTAATTTAAAAAAGGTCAAAGTGTTTTATTTTTTAAGTTGAATATAAAAATAAATTACTTAGTTTTATTCATAATAATATTCATTAAATCTAATTTAGCAACTTTAGGAACATTACGAATAGTCAAAGAAACTCTAGTTTCGCGTTTTAATTTTTGTCCGACACTAAAAATCTCGCCACATTTTTTTAAATTCACAACTTCCTCGGTAATAACATCCTCTTCAACTTCATTGATACAATGTAAATATTTCCCGTACATTTCACCTTGTAATATCACCAAACTGTAACGTTCTAACAATAACGAACAAATTGGAATTCTTGAGCCATAATAATCATCTAAAAACTCCAAAATACCATGGGATCCACAAGTTATCGTAGTTATCGTTGGGTAAAAAAGAGATCCATCTAAATGGGGCATAATCCCCTGACCAGGTAAGTATTCGTTGATAAGTACATGATTAGCTCGTTGCCCATTAAAAACGTTTAACTTTGAGACTCGATCTAAATATACATCTAACCAGGATGGAATTTTATCCACTATCATACCATTTCGGTGAGGAATTCCACCGTAATCTTGTAACCGGCGATTTTTTAAATACGTCCATTTCGGTTTTGGTACTTCGTATACTTTTTTAAGGATTTCTTGCTCTTCATCGTGAGTTATAAAATTAGGAATGTAATACGTAGTTGTTGGTGATAATTCCACTTTATATTGGTTTAAAGATTGCATTTCGTTTTTATTGAAATTGCAATGACGACGTTATTCATGTTGACGTTTGAGTAGGTGTTAAATTGGTTGCATAAGTTAATCACAAAAAAAATGTTTTAAAAAATAATATTTGGATTTAGATTGAAATTTGATCAATGAATATATATATGGTTTCAATAAATAAAACTAAATTAATTAGAAACACATCTTTTTATTTGTATACATTATTATACAACTAGAAACTTAAGTGGATTTAGAATTAGGTCCTTTACGGCGTCCAAAAGCAGTTACAACATTAACGAATCTCCTGTTGTATTGAATACGTCTTTTAGCACGTCCTGTCTTCTTCTTTTTCTTTTCTTGCTTTTCTACTTTAGGAGTTTGACCTTTTACTTTACCTAAAATATTAAAAAATAGTATTATACGATAATTAATCAATTAAGAAGTACTCTGTCAAGAATTTTTATCATGTGCATTCATAAAAATGATAATGAACATGTCAAACAATTCCAATTTATTCTTTAGCAAGCTTTCGGAAGGTTATCAATCAATTATAACATAAAGATACCTGCTGACGCTTGCAATTTAACTTTAAATAATAAAAATTAACAAAAAATAAATACAAACCAGCACGGGCAAGGGATCCATGAACTTTACCACCTTGTAACCCACAATCCAACTCAATATCAATATTTTCAAAAGCCGAGATGACCGTATCATCAGAAATTGGACGCCCGGAAGCGTATAAACTCACATCAAGCGATGTAAGATTTTCTAACGCGGCGATTTTACTCTAAAAAACATGATTTTATCATCAAAATTAATCATAACCTCACTTTTTTTAATATAATTTGTTACCTTTAATTCTGCAACAGTTTCGGTGCCTTGGCACTCCAAAACGTTGGTGGATAAACCTCGAACGATCAATTGCATTTTAAAAGTTGCTATCTAAAAAAGAAATTAAAACGAAAACTTGAACAAACACGTTGTCAATGATTGACGGTTAATTCCATGAGGGGATAAAATGAGATGTTTTTCTTTAAGATTTAGGGTATAAAATTGTTCTTAGTTATGATAATGAGTGTTTCGATTGATTTTAATAGAAATATTAAGGCGATTTTGGTAAAAATTTTGATAAAAAGCATTGACAAGTACCTGACAGCGTTGTAGACAACAACGAAGAGAATGAAGTTAGCCACCGGATACGGAAACTTAAAAGAAGCGACATCTTTATTGATTATTAACTTTATTTTAATAAATATATTTAATTTAATTAAATAATATTAAATGCATTAATAATTTATTTATATACATGGGTTTATGGGATAATTTTTACTTTATGAGATTTTTTGTTATAATTTATAATTATTCTCTTAAATCTACGTGAAGTTAGTCTAAGTGAGTGACGTTCAAAACGTCAAATAAATAGTTTAATATTAAATTAATTAAAAGTTTTTAAATAATTTCTCGAAGTAGATTGTTTACGCATTTTTTTAAATTAATGTCAATGAAGATTTAATTGATATTTAAAAAAGATCTCTCTAATTTAGCGTCGCTTTGTTAATGAGTTTTACTTGCGTTCGTGCGGGTGAAATTTAATTATTTTGTGATTCAGGAATTTTAGAAATTCCTAAAAATTTGTTTGCAATGTTGCTCAATAAAATTTTTTCGAAAGAATTAAGTATTAAAGCAAATATTTATCATCCTTGAGGGAACATTTCCTAAAAGATCTATGTATCTAAAATTAGAACAATTACAAACGGTATTTCGTCGTAAATAATGTATTACAATGTATTTCCACGTGTTAGATGCTGAGTAAACGGTTTATATGGCATTTTAACATTAACACTTACACCATAACTCATCTTTAAAGACGTACTGACCATCTCTATCTTTTAGAGTTGTTTATTTTATTGTTTTAAAAATGTCTTTTACAATTCTAAGATTTTCGATAATGTTCTTTCCACCTTGACTCACCACTTAACGAATACTCACCAGGATGTTTGGTATAAATTCGCCCAACCATCTTCGTTATTCTTCAGTTTCAAATTGTTTTTGAGTTAGTTACTTATTGCTTACATAAAAAGTTTTAAAAACACAAAAATGGTAATTGTTAAAGCTGCTGAGTTATAATCATAATTAATTTATATCAATTTTTTTTGTTGTAGATGGTGAAATGTTTTTATATTTGTTTATTAATGGTTATTGTAGCCGTTTGTTTTAATGTTGAACAAATTTCTGGAAGAGCTATCAATGAAGAAAATGACCAAGAAAATCAAAGGGTTTTGGTGAAAAGACAAACTTCAAGACAACGATTCTTTCCATACGGAAATTATAATTTAAACAAAGTGTTTCAAAGCAGAGTTAAAGATATAAGGAAAAAGCATTTGAGGAAGAGACCGAGTTACATAGAAAATTTTGAATTTCCCGCGATTCCTTAAATGATAATTATTTGTTATTTTGTTTCTGTACGTTTTAAAATAAATTTTTATACTTTTTTATTAAATTAAATGAAGTGAACTTCTATAAGTTTTGTCTTTTGTGTATTGCCTGTTTTGTTGGCCTATATTTAATTACTTTTTATTAAAAAAATTAATTAATTTTTGAAATGTCGGCAATAAAGTTCTCTATTTAAATTTAATTAATCAAATATAGTTCATGTAATCGATAATATGTGGCGCTAATTTATTTAAAAAAATAGATTATAATAAAACAAATTTTATTTATATAAATTACAACAATTAATGACAAGTTAAATGTAAAATTGAATTGATTAGTTTTAATTTTTGATAAACAATGAACGACTCGAATCGAGGTAAATTTACTTTTTAATCTGATTCATTAAACCCAAAAACATAACCTTATTTTAGATCATCATTTAAGATTAAAAACCGCAACTATTCACTGCCCGTGGACTTCAAACGCCCCGATTACCGCAACGACGAGTTGCAAAACGGGCGGAAAATGCTCAGAAAACTGTCACGTTCCACCTAAAACCCCCTCGAATTACTCATTAAGAACATCATCTTCGTGGTGTTTAAAAACGAAACCGACCATAACTTATTTTAACAATTTCGTACGTTTGATGCAGCTTTTCCCCGAAATGCACCCGGCGAGTCTTCACACGGCCCTTTCTATGTGTAAAAATGAGTTCGTTTCGAGCGTTGATCGACTCTTGTATGTGAGAAAATACAGAAATGGAAATGTTTGTAATAAACGAGAAGATTCTGGGGTTTTAAACAAAAAAATACAAAGAAAGAATCCTCACTTTTGTTATTACCGAAAATGTGATGAGGAGTTGAACGAGGAAGTCGAGGATGTTTTTGAAAGGGAAGTTGAAATGAAGAGGACTGTGTATAATAATAATAAATCAAAAATTAAATGTAATAAAACCGGTAAGAAGTTAATTTAGGAGATACTCAATAGATGGCGGGGTTTGTTTATAAATTTTAATCAAAATTACATTTTTTGTAAGTTGATACTTGTTTAACTGGTCTCTTTCTCACGAAAATAGGGTGCAAAAACTCGGCTTAGGACTTGTTTATTCATATCGATTTTATTTTATTTTAACATTGAAGCAGAATTAGGTTTAGTCGAATTGAGATAAAACGGATTTTTCCTTTTATTAATATTATTATTATTATTATTATAGTTATAGAAAAAAAAGAATTAACTTTACAAGTGTCGACGTCTGAAGAACAAGAAGACGTCGTTGTTGGTGAGGAAATAGTTCAAGATTTATCACAAACGAAATCGACCCGTTAACAAATAATTTTTTTTGTTAAACTTGTTAAAACTTGTTACGCAATATGGGTAAACAACCGTTATTTACAAACCCAGTAATTCAATCACCTTGGACAAGCTCAGCCCCAAAGACGATTGCTGTTAAAAATAAGGTTAAAATTCAAAAAGATAATGAAGATAACAATATTCATAAATATTTGGATAGATATTCATCGTTGTTTTCGATAAATTTCCCGGTAAGTTTTTAACATTTCTATTTGGCGAGTATTTGCAGCTTTTTTTAAATTTGCCGCTTCTCGCATCTCAATTGCTAGCGGTCCTTTCATTCCATCACCTTCACCTCTACATCTACACATTGATATCCCGGATCCATTTTTTCCTAGGCCTTCTTCTTTCGTTTCTTTTTGTTGGCACCCTTCCAACAAACCTTCCATGTCAGTAGGATTCTCTCTTTACTCATTCGGCAAAGATGTCCATGTCGTAGGCAAAAGCCGTAATTCGTCATTTCACAGAAAACCTAGTCATTATACGTTCAGTTTCAAAAAAACTGCCCCCATCATAGAATTATTGGTGTTGCTGAGTTCAATGACGATATAGCAGAAGAACAAAATGAACAACAACAGGAAATACCACTTAGTGTAATAGAAGTAATCGAAACTACAAACTTTGAAGTAACGCTTTTTTCCGATGTTTCTGTGTTTATAGGATTTATTTTTTCTCGCTTATGTTTTTTCTTGTTTTTAACATTTAAAAATAATAAATTAATAAACTTTTTTGTTGTAGTATCAAAAATTGGGTTTTCAAGCACACAGCGGTTCTTATTACGCTTTTTACAAATTGGCAAAATACGAACTTAAAGAATCATCTGGTAGTTTATTCAAAATTCAATTAATACCAACCGCAATATCATCCCAGGATATTCAACGTCAAATACAACCTAGATTTGAATATAAATTGCAACAAAAATTGCAAGGAAAAATGATTCCCAGTTCAACAAAGGCGCCTTTGTCAATGAATTCGTCGGTTGAAGTGATTGATATAACGGATGATGGGGTTGCCACAAATGTAGGTGAAAATGTAATTAAATATGGGAGGAGTGCTGGAAGAAAACAGAAATCGCCGAAGATGTATGTTAAAATCGCTCCAAAAGCCACAATACTTGCAAAAAGCGAATTAGAAAAATTTATGAAATGAAATGATGGTGTGAAAATGAAAATGGGATGAATTTTACTTTATTCTAGTTATCTATTTTGAGAGTGATAGATTTTGTTATTTTTTTCTTATTATTAACTAACAAAGACCGATTTTTTTTGCCAAGTTGTTATAATAAGAATATTTTTATTTTTTAAGAGTTTATTTATTTTTGGGTTATGTCCCTATTAAGTTTGTTTCAATAAATATTTTCATTTTTCATACGCAATCGCTTTTTTTTCATCAACATTTCAAATAAACTGTCACTTTTGACGTTTAATTGCCAACGTTGAAAATTAATTTACATATTCGTATGTTTGGGTTCATTTTGAAGGATAATATAAAATATAATTCATTAAGCGATCATTTTTGACGTTTTTGAGACAAAATTGAAGCTTTAAAATCAAGATAAAATCACGAACTTCATGTTGAAATTGTCATTTTTGATGTTTAAGTTTCCAGTTTGTGATAAAAATGTAATTTTTGACGTTTAACTATCAAAATTGACGTTTTTTGATTGAATTAAATTTAATACTTTAATATTAGATGCCACTTTTGACGTTTAATTGTCAACGTTGAAGGTTAATTTACATATTTGTGACATTTCAAGCGTAAATTTTAATGTATGGGTTAATTTTGAAGTATAATATGCAATATAATTCATTAAGCGATCATTTTTGACGTTTTTTGAGACAAAATTGAAGCTTTAAAATCAAGATGAAATCACGAACTTCATGTTGAAATTGTAATTTTTGATGTTTAAGTTACCAGTTGGTAATAAAATTTAAAAATGTCATTTTTGACGTTTAATTGTCAAAGTTGACGTTTCTTAATTAAGTAAGGTTTGAATGGATCACTTCATATGGAAAAGGAAAAGATACAATATAACACATAATAATAAAACATATTTGATAATAATATTTTCGTGTTTACATCAACAATTGGTTAACCTCTAATTCTGGGATATTCCAAACAATCTTTTTGAAATCATGATAATCACAACAATAACCATATCCGTTCTTCAAATTTGTTGTATTCCAAGTAACCCAAGCTATTCGATTGGAAACATCCTCACAAATAACATCTTTAGCTAAATCATCTTGCGTTCTATAAGGATTATTTACTCCAACCATAACAACCGCTGATTTATTTAAAGGTTCGTAAACTATTTTCCAAATAATTTGGGGAATTGGAATTCTTTTATCACTCCCCTTCACCGAAAGATACAACTCAACGTCATTCCCCGTCGTTTCGTGTTTTAGAGTTGTTGCACCATAAGTTCCCGTATAGATAACAAAATCCTTTTCTGAATTAGTTGCAAAGTCTCGTACATTCGCTTCCAATCTTCCCCAATTAACCGCGTTAAAAGTTTGCCATTGTGGAACTGCATTTATAAAATAAAAAGTAGCTCTGTGTTGAGATCCAAATAAGAAATCGGTTTTTGCTGCTAAATGACCTCGCGTTAGGTATAAATCACCCGATTCTGCAACGTATTTGTAAGATGACGAAGCTAAACCAAGAAGAGAATTGATAGTTTTTCTTTGTGTTGCTCTTGAGTACAAGGTGTTAACCCCGGTGACGTGATAAAATTTTCCCTGAACCCAACTGGGTCGTGGAAAATTTACTTGAGAACCACTTATAGTTTTCGTTAAATTAAAAGATGTGAATAAAGTGTTATCTTTGTCATCATCAAAACAAACCAAAATTTGTCTTAAGAATTGCTTCGAAAGTGGCAATTCGAACCCAATTTCTATTTCGGTAAAATTATTTAAACAGGTATTGTTTGTGTATCTTGCGGTGTGGACGGGAAGACACGAACATGTAATTGAAGAAAAAAAAATCGATTTTGAATCGATATCAAATTTTCCTTCTTTATTACAAATCGCATAATCTTCGACGTTATTTGTTAATGATCCATTTATGCTTATTTTACCTCCCGGACAGGCGATTTTTATGATCTCTCCGACTTCTAAAGTGATTTGATCTCCGGATGATGGTAAATAAAACGGTTGTTCATTTCCATCATACGTCGATTTTAAAATTAAAGGTTGAGGACTTCCTAAGTCATTGTTAATCGAAATTGAGCAACCTAAAAGATTAATTTTAATACCAATCTAATAAGAAACAAAATAATTCTTATTATACTTACCGATAACTTTTACGGTGATTAAATGTACAAAGAACACAACGAACGTAATTGTTTTAAGCGTCATAACGAGAACCTTAATGTCTTAATAACGATCATTTAGTTGATTTATATAGTGGTTGGGATCGTTTGTAAAAAAATGTTAAAAGGTTTTTGAAAAGTAAAAATGTGAAAAATTTTTAAGTAATTAGTAGTAAAATAAAGGTTGTAACGCGAATAACTGGTTCGCATTATCTTCGTGTACAATATTTATAAAAACGAAATTAAAGTATTAATTTAATTCAATCAAACTAGTCTTGGAAAACTAAGAAACGTCAATTTTGACAATTAAACGTCAAAACTTAAAACTGGAAACTTAAACATCAAAAATGACAATTCCAACATGAAGTTCGTGATTTCATATTGATTTTAAAGCTTCAATTTTATCTCAAAAAACGTCGAAAATGATGAATTATATTTGATATTATCCTTAAAGTTAACGCAAACATTAAAATTTACACTACAAATATTACAAATATGTGAGTTCAACGTTGACAATTAAACGTCAAAAGTGACAGCTAATATTAAAGTAACTTAAGTCCTTTGAACTTATAAGTTATGTTAAAAAAATAAAGTTTGCAAATAATCATGAAATTTCGATTACAAATTTAAAAACTCTCCACAAACATTAAAATAAATTAATTTTATTAATTATTTTTTCTTTAATTATAATTAATTGAAAAATTTCAAAAACATTACTTAATCTATTCGCTATCAGATGTCGCTGTTAGGTTATTTAAAAATTATGACAGATTAAGTTTGTTTTGATTCAGGTTATGTTGCGTTTATAATCAAGATAAAGAAAATGTTACTTCGTAGAATATAAAATAGGAAAAATGGATCGTTTAGAACGCTTTAAAACGCCTTAAAAGGTTTTTGAAAGAAACAATTTATTATTTTTTAAACATTTTTTTTCATTATTAATCATTTATTTAGCAACTGCGTAACTTCAAAAGCTGGAAGCGTAGTTACAACCTTTCTAAAATCAGCGACCGAACAACAATATCCATATCCTTTCGAAATCGTTTTCCTATCCCAAGTTAACCAAGAATACTGAGAGCAAATATCCGTGCAAATAACATCCTTGGAGGAATTCAAAACGTAGGGGTTATTAACACCCAAGAAAACCACGCCGGCTTTCGTAGTTGGTTCGTATAAAACTTTCCAAAATAATCTTGGAACCGGTATCCTTTTATTATTTCCATTAACGTACAAATATAATTCGGTGTCAACCCCAGTTTTTTCGTGGGGTAGAGTTGCAACACCGTAAGTTCCGGTGTAAACGATTAAATCTTTATTTTTCGATGCGGCAAAATCGCGAGTATCGGATTCCAAATACATCCAATTTTGCCCGTTAAACGTTTGCCATTGAGGGGCGGCGTTTACGAAATAAAACGTGGCGCGTTGTTGAGCTCCAAACAAAAAATCGGCTTTCGCTGTTAAATGACCCCTCGCTAAATAGAAATCAGACGATTCTGCGATATATTTATAAGAGTTTTCATCCAAACCCAATAAGTTATTAATAACCGCCCTTTGATTATTCTTTGTATATAAATTATCAACACCAGATACGCTAAAAAAGTTACCCTGGATCCAACTTGGTCTTGGATAACCAGATTGGTACCCATCGATGGTTTTCGTTAAATTAAATTTGCTATATAATACATTATCTTTGCTTTCATCAAAACATACATCGATATGTTTTAGGAAACGATTATTTATATCAAAACCGATCTCGATTTCTTTATGAGTTGTTAAACATTTATTTCCGGTGGCTCTTGCTGTGTGATATGGAACAGTGGAGCATCTTATATCGATGAAATTAACCGATTTAGAAGAAATTGTGAATTTGTTATTGTTACAAGTGGCTGTGCCAACATTACTCGTTGTAGAAACTCCGCCAATTACAACGACACCCCCTGGGCAAGCTACCTGAACCGTTTCTCCGTTGGATAATTTTATTTTATCGCCTGTGTCGGGTAAATGAAAGGCACTGTGGCCATAACCACCGCTTGGATTTAAAACTAACGGTTGTGGGTCGCCCAAATCATCGTTTATGGATATGGTACACCCTAAAAAGATATTTAATTATTTTTTTATTTAATTTTTTAAGGAACTTACCATAAATTATGGTTATTTGTAAGGATAGTGTAAGAAATAATGAAGGAATCAACATCTTTTTAGTTTTAAGTGAAATGAATTAAAATTGGGTGAGAAATCTTTTTATAAGTATCCTCTTGAAGTTATCTGATCATAATAAATCAATTTTTTATTGCGTTAATCGCACGTTATTACTACATGGAATGTTGCAATAAGAAGTATCGATTGTAATTCAAGCGATTTAAAATGTTTTATTGTTTGCAAATTACAGAAAACTATAATTAATTATTTAAGTAAAATTAAAACATTAAAATCTGGGAAATTAACTATCTTTGTAAACTCTTCAACTCCACAACAATAACTATACCCAGCCGTAAGATTTTTTCTTTCTCAAGTTAACCAATTAATTTCATCACAAACGTCTTTACAAATAATATAATCCTCTACATTTTCGTTTTTCATATAAGGATTGTTAACGGCGATTCGGAATTGGGTTCATAAACAATTTTCTAAAACAATTTAGGAACCGGGACATTTTGCATTTTACACATTAACATAATATGATTAAAATGTGAAAAGAAAAAAATGTACATGTTGCAACTAAATGTCAATTTATTGCTAATTTCATGTCTTTTTGAAACGCCATCTCTTAAAACTTAACAAATTTCATCAAACGTCTAATTTGACAGAAACAAATTTGACAGATCAAAAAGTTATTTCTGTGTTCATTATTAATTTTGTAAGTTTGAACTCTTACTACTTAATCCACACTTATATTTCGTAACAAAAACGGTGAATTTCATAAATTATTATATAATAGTGATAATAAAGTTTATTTAGGATTAATTTTTAACGTTTTTTAAAATATAATTTTCTTTTTACACTTTTCAGGTATTTTGCAGCCAATAATAAAGTGCAATATGTTAAATATATGTATTACTTGCTTATAATTCAAGCGATTTAAAATGTTTTATTGTTTGCAAATTACAGAAAACTATAATTAATTATTTAAGTAAAGTTAAAACATTAAAATCTGGGAAATTAACTATCTTTGTAAACTCTTCAACTCCACAACAATAACTATACCCAGCCGTAAGATTTTTTCTCTCCCAAGTTAACCAATTAATTTCATCGCAAACGTCTTTACAAATAATATAATCCTCTACATTTTCGTTTTTCATATAAGGATTGTTAACCCCGAGGAAAACGACGCCCGATTTGGAATTGGGTTCATAAACAATTTTCCAAAACAATTTGGGAACCGGGATTTTATGTTTTTGTGAAACATCCAAGTATAATTCAATCTCTCGACCATTTTGGGCATGCGGAAGAGTTAAAACGCCGAAAGTTCCGGTGTAAATAACTAAATCGCGTTGATTTCTTGATGCAAATCTTCGAATGTCGGACTCTAAAAACATCCAATTAGCCCCATTAAAAGTTTGCCAATGAGGTGCCGCATTCACGAAATAAAACGTGGCCCATTGTAACGATCCATATAAATAATCAGCTCTTGGTGTTAAATGTCCGCGTGCTAAAAAGAAATCTCCATATTGAGCAATGTACTTAAACGACCCTGATTCTAACCCTAAAAGTGAATTAATTGTGCGCCTTTGTGTGTTTCTTGTATACAATAAATTCACGTTGTTTGCTTTAAAGAATTTATCTTGTATCCATGAAGGTCTTGGGAACCCAAATTGAAACCCGGAAATGCTTTTTGTTAAATTATGCTTTGCGTAGATAGCTTTATCGAGTTTTTGGTCGAAACAAATTTCGGTTATTTTCAAAAAATAGCCTTTAACAAAAAATCCAATCTCGATTTCGTCGTAATTCTTTAAACAATTTTTGTGTGTGTATCTCGCGGTGTGTTTTGGCATTTTATTACATGTTATATCAATGAAAAGTACTTCCCTTTTTTCTTCGTAAAAAAGAAATTTATTTCTCTTGCAAACAATTCGTTCGTGATCAGTCCAAATGGGAACGTTTTTTACCAATAAATATCCACCGGGACACGAAACAAAAACCGTTTCGTTATCATTTAAATGTATTCGATCCCTGTTTGTTGGTGAACAAAACGGATCTACTAAATCATTAGTAAAATTTGATTTTAAAATTAACGGCTGTGGATCTCCCAAATCGGTATTTAAAGAGATTGTACATCCTAAAAATTAAATTATTTTTAAACTTGTTATCTAAATAAGACTTATTTTGATTGATTTGTTTATTGACTTACCGTAAATTAACTTAAGTACTGCTATAAAGGTAATAATAATAAAACAGTTTATTTTCATGTTGAAAAATTGATGGAACTTTGCAAACTGGTTAAGTTCTTTAATATTTTTTTCCTTATAATCTTAATAAATTCCAATGATAACAAACGTGACTAAATTATTGGGAAAGGGAGTAATCTCACATTCCAATGTTTATTTTAATTTATCTTTTTATACAGGTTTCTTAATTTAGAAAATAATCGATCAAAAAATTAATTAATCGATTCATCTTAATCAAAAAACGATTTCTCAATTTATTTCATAACTATTAATTTAATTTTTTTTTAATCGCGTTTTTTTGAAGCGCCATCTCTTAAAAATTATCGGAAATTGCTTCATACGTCAAATTTGACAGATTAAAAAATTATTTCTGTGCTCCTTATTAATTTTGTAAGTTTGAACTCTTACTACTCAATCCACACTTATATTTCGTAACAAAAACGGTGAATTTCATATTATTATATAATATTGATAATAAAGTTTATTTAGGATTAATTTTTAACGTTTTTTAAAATAACTAGTTTTTTCTTTTTACACTTTTCAGGTATTTTGCAGCCAATAATAAAGTGCAATATGTTAAATATATGTATTACTTGATTATAATTCAAGCGATTTAAAATGTTTTATTGTTTGCAAATTACAGAAAACTATAATTAATTATTTAAGTAAAGTTAAAACATTAAAATCTGGGAAATTAACTATCTTTGTAAACTCTTCAACTCCACAACAATAACTATACCCAGCCGTAAGATTTTTTCTTTCCCAAGTTAACCAATTAATTTCATCACAAACGTCCTCACAAATAATATAATCCTCTACATTATCGTTTTTCATATAAGGATTGTTAACGGCGAGGAAAACGACGCCTGATTCGAAATTGGGTTCATAAACAATTTTCCAAAACAATTTAGGAACCGGGACATTTTGCATTTTGCACATTAACATATTATGATTAAAATGTGAAAAGAAAAAAATGTACATGTTGCAACTAAATGTCAATTTATAAATGTCAATTTATTGCTAATTTCATGTCTTTTTGAAACGCCATCTCTTAAAACTTAACAAATTTCATCAAACGTGAAACAAATTTGACAGATCAAAAAGTTATTTCTATATTCATTATTAATTTTGTAAGTTTGAACTCTTACTACTCAATCCACACTTATATTTCGTAACAAAAACGGTGAATTTCATTAATTATTATATAATATTGATAATAAAGTTTATTTAGGATTAATTTTTAACGTTTTTTAAAATAACTAGTTTTTTCTTTTTACACTTTTCAGGTATTTTGCAGCCAATAATAAAGTGCAATATGTTAAATATATGTATTACTTGATTATAATTCATGCGATTTAAAATGTTTTATTGTTTGCAAATTACAGAAAACTGTAATTAATTATTTAAGTAAAGTTAAAACATTAAAATCTGGGAAATTAACTATCTTTGTAAACTCTACTTAACTCGTACTTAATACACACTTATATTTCATAACAAAAACGGTGAAGTTTATAAATTATTATATAATATTGATAATAAAGTTTATTTAGGATTAGTTTCACTTTTTTTAAAATAACTAATTTTTTAGTTTTTACTCATTGTAACTATGTATGTTGAAGCCAATAACAAAGTGCAATATATTAAATAAAAAGCATTTTTGCTTTTTTTTTTCTTTTTTTCAATTTTGCAATTAAATATCAATTTAATGCTAATTTCATGTCTTTTTAAAACGCCATCTCTTGTCAGTTAAAAACTAAACGTCAACTTGACAGAAAAATTATTATAACCTAATTTTTAGTTATAACCTAAAATTTAAATATATAATAAAGATTACGTAATAAAGTATTTTTTTTTAATAAATAAATAACCATTGTATTAAGAATTTAATCAATTTATTTATAAATTGCCACATTTATTTTCCTTTATTGTAACAAACCTTGAACATCCAAATCCGGTAAATTCTTAACGGTTTCTTTTAATTCATCGACGGAACAACAATAACTATATCCATCTTGAGAATCGTGTTGATCCCAACTCAACCAATTGATTCTATCGCAAATATCGTTGCAAATAATTTGATCGGTTAAATCTTCGACGTAGGGGTTGTTAACCCCGACGAAAGCAATCGCGGATTTAGTGCTTGGCTCATAAACTACTTTCCAGTAAAGTTGAGGAACCGGAATTTGTTTAACATCTCCGTTTACGTAAAGATACAATTCGATTTCTTCGCCGGTTTCTTCGTGGGGTAAAGTGGCGACTCCGTGAGTTCCGGTGTAAACAACAAGATTTTTTTGTTCATCAGCGGCGTATCCACGAACGTCTTGTTCTAATGAATTCCAATTTCTTCCGTTGAATGTTTGCCATTGCGGGGCTGCGTTTAAGAAATAAAACGTTCCTCTTTGGTGGGCTCCATAAACGAAGTCGGCTTTCGCTGTTAAATGACCTCGGGACATAAAATAATCACTCGATTGCGCGATGTATTTATAAGAATTCGAAGGTAACCCAAGAAGGGCGTTTATGGTCGTTCTTTGAGTGTTTCTGGTGTATAAATTATCTACATTTGGTGCGGTGAAATGTTCTGCGTTCCATCCAGGTCTTGGAAAACCACTTTGGTATCCCCCGATGCTTCGCGGCAAATCGAAACGGCTGTAAAGGGTTGTTTGAAGGTCTTCGTCAAAACAGATATCGATGATTTTCAAAAATCTGTTTTCGTCGACTTCGAAACCAATTTCAAAGGGAGTTTTTCCATTTGTGCACGTGGCGTCTTCTATCTTTTTAGCTACGTGATAAGGATTTGATTTACATGTGATATCGGAAAAGTAAACGGTTTGGCCGTCGATGTCGAATTTTCCACCGTTACAAACCGCTTCGTCAACTCTATTTCCAGACACTCCATCGATTACTAAATTATTATTGGGACAAGCAACTTCAACGACATCTCCGTCGTTAAGAACGATTTTATCACCGGAAGTTGGTTGATAAAAAGCTTCTTGACCCACCCCGCCGTTTGGTTTTATCACCAAGGGTTGGGGATCCCCCAAATCGTTATTAATCGAAATTGTACATCCTTAATAAAACAAATTAAATTGATTAATAAGCAATATTTAATTTTATTTTATTGTTTCTACCTGATCTTGGAGCTGCGTAGGTTGAAAGAACTTGGAACGCGATGAGAACAAAGAAAATTCGTGAATTCATTGTGAATCGAACTAAAAGAATACGGTTCGGGCACCTTATATATAAATTTTAAACCGTTATCAAACAATTGTTTTTATTTATTAGTAAAAATGTGAATTGATGTAATGGATAATTTCTTAATTGAAAAACACTTAATTTAGTGCAAGATAGCATCAATAAAAATTGTTTTTACGTAGATTTTAATTATAAAGTAATCATTTAATTCGAAATTACAACATTGATGTTTAAAAACGTTTTTTAAATTAATTTTTAAAAAAATTGAATTAAGTTATGCAACACAAATAACATCCGTCAAATTTTATTTATTTTAATAAATAAAAAAATAAAAATTGATTTTTATAAAAACCTCGTCATAAAAAAGTTTAATACTTTAATTAATTTGTTTTTTAATAATTTTAATTCATCTTAATCAACAAATTATATGTTCCATCTCTTATTGAAATGTAAAAGTACTTTATCTCTTAGTATCAAAGCTTTCTAATAGATGGCTCCACCCCAAGATGTATTTAATATCATCTGTCGCAATGGAGCCGATTTAATTCTTTGTATGTAAGTTGAATAATTACTTTGTGAACGTTTTTTAAGATACATTAATAAGCACTGAACCTCACATCCTTCTCAAATCATAATGTGGAAATGTCACAAATGCGGAAAACCGGTCTATTTCGGTGAGTAAAATTTTAATTAATTTTTATATTATTAACTAATTAAATCGTTTCAAAACTTAAGCGGAACGTAAACAATCTCTCGGTTACGACTGGCATCCGGAGTGTTTACGCTGCGAAGAATGCGGTAAACGCTTAAATCCAGGCCAACATGCAGAACACAAAGGTGTTCCCTACTGTCATGTTCCTTGTTACGGCGCTTTATTTGGACCTCAATTGTTCGGGCATGGTACCAGGGTTGAGTCCCATAAGAGTTTCGGCCAACATCAAAATTCCCCCAAAGTTGGAACAGGTCCAATATTACCTCGAACCCATCTCGACTCAAAACTAAAAGTTTACAATCAATTTTACGAGGGGAAAAGCAACGAAATTCGTAGCAGAGAAGTTAATGGTCGTTTGGTGCTTGAGGGATCATTAAGAATCCATTGGGGTGTTATGGGGGTGATACACCTAAAAGAAAATGATGATCAAAGGACAGTTACAATCAGAAAGAGGAATTCTTGTAGGATTTTCCATGATTATGATTCAGATGAAGATATAACAAGAGATAGTAGTTATAGCGATGTTTCAATTAGCTCCTCCGATTTAAGTTCTTCTAATACTTTGAATTTCGATGATTTAGATAAATCCGATACTGGGATTGAGTCGATGGATGTTAGCATGGCAGAAAGTTTATCACCCAACGATGATTTACCTAAAAGTTTAACTTTACCTCCTAAATTAGACTTGAAAAACGTCGAATGGGATGAATTGGATGATTTATTGCAAGTTGAGCGGAAAATTAACGAAAAGGAGAAAATTTATCAAACGATGCCCGTTGCTTTACCTTCCCAAACAAGCATAGAAAGTAATTCTAGCAGCACCAGTCGTGAAGATACTTCAAGGTAAATTATTATTTATTTAAAATGAATCTTATTAAAAATCTTGGAATTGACCAATGCAATGAAATCAAAACAAAAGTTGACCTTTTTCTTTTAATTTAACCAAGTTTTTCTTCTTAATGCAAAAAGCTGTTTTGAAAAATCGAAATTTTTAGAATTTTGCAATTTTCGCCGATTATGTTTTAAAAATTCGTATAAAATCCATTTCTTGGAATATGAGTATGAAAATTTCCCAAAGTGTTAATAAGAGTGTCCTCTTTCCAATAAACCAATCCGTTTTAAAAAATAACTTTTAGTTTTTGAGAAAACAATATTTGAAGTTTTGATAAAATTTTCGATGAAGCAATTTTCAAAATTTGCTATAAAATTTATTTCTTGAAGGATTTTTGTGGAAATATCACCAATTATTAATTAAAATATCCTCTTTTTAATGCAACAAGCCGTTTTGAAATATCGCTTTTAGTTTTTGAGAAATAAATTTTTGAAATGATCGAAATTTTTTTCGAATCTTGCAATTTTCGCCGATTATGTTTTAAAAATTCGTATAAAATCCATTTCTCGGAATATGAGTATGAAAATTTCCCAAAGTATTAATAAAAGTGTCCTCTTTCGAATGAACCAACCCGTTTTGAAAAATAACTTTTAGTTTTTGAGAAAACAATATTTGAAGTTTCGATGTTACAATTTTCATCGATAATTTTCAAAATTCGCTAAAAAATTCATTTCTTGAAGGATATTTGTGGAAATATCACCAATTACACATACATAATGACGCAAAGCCTGGATACACAGTTTAACACTTCAATTGGTGGATATTTTACCTTTATTATTAGCCCTGTTAAATGATTTCAAACAAAGAGTAAACTGTTCATACACAAGAATGTTTAACAATACAAAGAAATTAAATATAAAGAAGTTTAAGAAGCTGCAGGAAGGGTTTAACTTCAACAATGTGTATAAAAATAATGACGGGTGGTGTATTAATCGAAGTAATGTTGAAATTCCCAAAATTGTAAAGAGTTTTTTGTCTTTAGATCCAAAATTTTTAAATTTTTAAAAGAAGGCATGTTGCACTAATGTTATCATAAATTTTTTGCAAAAATCACAGTAATTTTTGTAAAAAACATGACGTTTCATAAAATTGACATTTAATTTTGACAAATTGTTGTGAAGTTGCTTACAGTTGGTAACATTGAATGTGTGTCACATTCACGTTTAAACTTTACTTTTCCCTACATCTTTAAGTATTTAGGTGATATCTATGCGGTTCCTTCAGACTAGATCGACAATATTCTTGATGTGTTTAATGGTTTTCATCTACATTTACAGTTTATTGTGGAGAACGAGGTTAACTCATCTGGGAAACGTTTTTTAGGACTTTTTAAAGGTTTGACGTTAAAAAAACGTAAACAAATTCCGTTTTTCGTATGATTTAAGCATAAATTAATTAATTTTCGTAAAAAGCATGACGTATCATAAAATTGACATTTAATTTTGACAAATTGTTGTGAAGTTGCTTACAGTTGGTAACATTGCATTTGTGTCACATTGACGTTTAAACTTTATTCAAAAATTTATTTAAAGTTAACCCAACTCAGATCACTATATGAATAAAAATCCCTTGTCTACCTTACTAATAAATTTTCTTCCAAAAACTTAGTTAAAGGAAAAAGGATAATTGTTGTTTTAATTTTTTTTTGCATTTGTCGATTCCCAAGAATATCTACATTTGTTATGTTGTAACGATTGAAATTCCTTTCCACATAACTTGTGTTTTAAGATCTGATTCCAGCACAAAAACCCTCAATGGTGCTTCATCCCCACAAGACACAAAAAGTACGCAATCGGGTAACAAAGAAAATGTATCCTTAAACGACTCCTGGGATAACCCGAATAATCATTTAAATCGATCGATGTCAGGGCCGGATTGTTTAGAACGATTACGAGAACCCCAATCACCCGAATTTGATCGATCGACTGTCAGTAGTTTTGAGGTGATGAACACCGACAACCAAGAAGTGGTCGTTAGAAGAGCTGCAAAAACGGGTTCAGCCGCGATTAAAAGGAGACATGGAAAGCGGCTTTCTCGATCAAAAATTAAGCGAAGGTGCTCGATTAATGGTCACTTTTACGACCGCGAAACAAGCTTTTTTACACCTCCGAGAGGCAGTCAAATGAGCGTTTGGATAACTTCGTTAGTTAGCACCCAGGAGGTGATTAATTTACTTTTGGAGAAATATAAAGTGGATAGTGACCCAAAGAATTTCGCTTTATTTATCGTTCGAGATAATGGAGGTTAGGTTTTATATTAAACTTTATACATTGAATTTCACTTAAGATGCAATACAGTGGCTCCAAGTTAAACTGGGACACTACAGTATTCTTACTAAAAAATATGTAAACTAAAACAGCTAGGAAAGAGAAGTAAATTGATTTTTAGTAATTTATTAATTGCATGTTTAAAAAACAAATACAAAAATTTATTCACTGTAATAATAAAATATCAAAATAAACGAAAACAGTACAAAAACTATGTATAAGCCAAATACGGAGAGTAAACAAAATTTAGAAAGCGTATTTATATTTTTAATAACTAATATTTAGTATGGAGGTCTTTGCTTTTTATAACCATTTTAAGCCGGTTAGGCATTGACTGTACCTATTCTTCGCAAAAAATAGGTGGAATTTTCTCCCATTCTTCCAACAAAGCATCTAAATACCAACAATTTTGGTATCTAAATAATTCCATGAAAATTTATGGAATTTTTTTATTTATGTCTGGACTTTAAGGTGGCGTTTCCATTACATGAGGGCAATTATATAAGACAAGAACGTACTTTGTACGCCTTCTGTGCAAACATCCTGGTCCAGCAGCTGAAAATGACCCTCACACCATCACAGATCTGCCACCATGTTTCACAGTTGGTCTTAAATGTTTTAAATGCAGCTCCTCATTTTTTCTTCTCCATACATATGGCTTACCATCTGACCCAAAAATACTATATTTACTTTCGTCAGTCAATAGAACGGTTTTCCAAAAAGAAAAATCGTGCACAGTAGAATGGCTTCTGTGTACAATTTTTACAATTTCTCGTACCCATTTTTCTTCCTGGATGTTTAAAGTGTTTAAGCACTAATTTTCTAATTTCAATAATTGTTTGGTCTCTTTCTCTAGACATTTCGAATAAAAAGCTAGATTTCCACGCGAATAATACAAAAAGTCAATTAGGGAATTCCCCTTGTCAACTGTTAAAGCTACTACATGAAATTGTTTGTAATTTTTACTTATTGCTGCCTTAATTTAGCGCTTAATCTTAATTGTTTTCGAGTTTGGCTTGTGCCTAGTTTTTGTGTCGTCTTACTTTATTTTTATATTTTTTTTATTACAGTGAATACATTTTTGCATTTTGTGTTTGTTTTTTGAATATGCAATTAATAAATTACTGAAAATCAATTTACTTTTTTTTCCTAACTGTTTTAGTTTGAATATTTTTTAGTAAGAAAGTATTATTAAGCCGAGTATTAGCGTCAAATTTACATATAATGCTACTGCTATACCGAAAATAGAAAATTTTCCAGCCATAATGTTAGTTCTAGTGACAGTGATAGGTAGCGCTAGTTAACATAAGATATCACTATGTTGCATATTTTTATTGCACTAATTAGAACTAACACTAGACCTAGAACTAGAAACATTTGGGTTAAATCGTCTTGAGAGACGTGCGACTAAATCCGAATGTTTCTAGTTCTAGGTCTAGTGTTAATTCTAGTGATAGTGATTTTAGTTCTAGGTCTACTGTTAATTCTAAATTTTCTATGCAAATTCTGTAGCTATTTTTGTCTTTTTCTAAATATGTACGAACTATTTTTCTTATGGAAATATTATTTAAGATTCTTCGCTTGTACAATTTCTTTTGCAGTACATTTATACTGTTTTTGAGTTTATTATTTATATTTTTGACCCTTAAAAAAAAAAAAAGAAATATACATATAAAGTATATACATATCATATATATATACCGGGTGTCCCTCAAAAGTGGCTCACCCCCATATTTTTCTTTATTATTGGTGATATAAGAAAACCATTTGGAATGCATAGTTAGGTCGCTAAAACGGATTATTACGACATGAAATCATTCTTTTTGTACTTCCGGTTATACCGGATGTGAGTTCTAATTTCGCTATTTTTTTAAATCTATAATTTTTTTTTCTTCAATTGGGTTGATAGTATATTTTCACATAACTTTTACTTGAAAAAATTTTCACGATCACTTATAATTTTTGAAAAAAAAATTATTTTCGTTATTTTATAACATTTTAGTACCTTCGGAAAATGTATTACAACTTTTGACGCATAGTAGCTAGGTTAATAGTATAAACTACGTTATGTCCCTCTAGATTTGCTATTTCTCGAGCAGTAATCACTGCTATGCTTTAGTCAGTGGTTCTTTTTTAATAATGGTGTAAATTAACAGTTGTATTAAATTAGTTTTAAAAGAAAAACGCGATCAAACAATTAAGTTTAATTCAATTATTTTTGATTTTTTATT